>JAQFVV010012555.1:913166-1119552 GCA_028023455.1 Epiperipatus broadwayi
TACAAGCACAACCACAGTGATAGACAAGAATTTAAGTTAGATTACATTTAATTTAAATAAGATTTTTATCAAGAGATAGACAAGTAATAATACATTATAATACATTATTTAGTTTATGAGAATTTATAAGGAAATCATTTTATGGGATTTAGAAAGTTACATTAATTTATCTTTAAAACAAGCAAAACTCACTATAATATTGCCACACACAGCAAGCTAGAGTAATCAATGGATGCCAGAAGGCTTGTGCATAAAATCCCCATTTAGTGCTTACTCATCCACTATCCCCAGACTAGTTTCTGGCTTGTGGCCTAAGTCAGTGAGAAGCATTGGATCTGAGAGCTGTGTGTGGCAATACGTATAGTGAGTTTTGCCTGTTTTAATAACAATTATACACAAGCATAAGAAGTGGTGGTCATGTGATGTTAATTTATCTTTAACTAGCTTTAAACTTTAAGTTGTGGATTTAAATTTAGAGAATAGTTAGTTATCACTTAGCTCTGCAGTTATAGATTGGCATTACCGATTAGTTGAACTAGATAGGCAGTTGTTTGGCTTTCAGGCATCATGGTGGTCTTCTTGAGCAAGGTGTAGAATCTTCATTATGGAATTAGGCTGTTGCTGGATGGTCTCAGGCTGCAGCTCTAGTTATCAAGGACATCGGCTGGCAGTTGGCACACCATTCTCCTGTGGATTAGAAGCAGCCATAATCTTTCTCCAGCCAGATCTCTCAAGATCAATGTGGCATGGATTATGCATAGTGACTTTCTTCTAAAATTAATGACTTCATAACTCAAGCTTAAAATATACCCTATTTATACTTTTCTTGCAAAGCACTTAATTAGAGAAGAATTTATTTCACCTGAAAACCCAATAACTCTAAAATATGACATAAAATTCTAAGACCAGATTCAGGGCCTATACTTAGTTCAGGGCTATGAACATTAATTGAAGAAGCCCACTGACATCCATAATCAGTGGAAAAAAAATTTACATAATCCAGAAAAACAAAAATTGTACTTATATATCTTACAGGGTCATGAAAATTAACTAGGTCCCATGAAAGGGCATCCATAATTGGGGAATTCTAAGATTTCTTGATTTGATCCAAATACTTTTGTTTAGATTTCCAGGGTGCCTTAAATCTTCCTCTAAGTGTAAAATAGTGCCACTCCAGAGACTTTAATGTATACACTTTTGCGCAAACAAATTTGGGTATAGCATTTATAAGATTTTAAATTTTGATTTAACCACAGGTGTGGTGGTCTTAATGCAAATTTGTTTACGGCTACATTTTTATTTTTAATTAATATAACCAAAAGCTTTTTGCTCTTTTACAAAATTAAATCATGCCACTCCCTCTATATATTATTATATAAGGTGACACATACATTCACATATGAAATTATATTTAATAAAATTACTAAATTGACATTTGTACTATTTAAAATTATAACATAAATCATTCCTTTATAAAATATAAAATTTAAACCATTATATTCGCTGTAACACTTACTAGCCTAGTATGTACAGCATTTATTCATATGTGCATATATAATGCTGCGCACCCAGCCATTATAGTAAGGTTTATACATTTATTTTAGGAAAATGAATATTTTAATAGGATTTGAACCCAGCACAGATGGGTTTGGTTATTAAACTAAAATGTGCAATTAGAAGGGATTGAATCTCATCGTTGCACTAATAAGATGTATTTCTAAAAAACTGATAACCTTTTTTTAAAAAAGAAATTTAAGTTCTGGAAACATTCTACTATATGTATAATATGGTCACCCCTAGACTTGACATTTATATGCAAAAGCAAGCAAATTTATCTACGGAATTTATAATAAAGCAGAAGTAAACTATGTTAAAACAAATTTGTAATGTTTCTAAAATCTATTACATTACAGCTTCCCTCACATAAATGTAGGTGCTCCTTTACACATGTTTACACAACTTATGTTAACTTAGTATATTAAAAAAGTTGAATCTCACATTATGATTTGTAGAGGTCTCTCTTGCTAAAATTAAGCACTCAAGACATATGTACTAAGGTTTTAGCCTTATATAAGTATTATATTTAAAATTGTAACTGGATGTTCCTTATTATATACTTACAGATTTGATTAATTAATAAATGTACACAATATCCATACATGCACATACTCATTAATCACTTATTACATACTAATCTATAGTTGATTTTAAACAATATATGCATATTTGGATGGGTTTAAATCTAGAAAATATATTACTGTAGAATATAGTAGGTGGAACTTATTGATGAACAAATCATACTGTTGCATCATATTTTTTAAAATTAATCATGACATGTTCAATTTTGATCACAATTAAATGTGCTCCAAGTGATATTCTTTTTTTCAATATTTTTTTTTAAGTACAACATATTACTCTTGTTTTCAGCAGACTACACCCTCTATATTGTTTTGATGTTTTAATAACTGGGTGATTATATGAGTGTTCTTAAATTTTGTAAAACTTTTAACATTATGTTTAGAAGATATTTTATTATGCAGAATACTACACATCAAATTTGGAAAGGATAATTGAGGAAGAACAAAATGTATGCGCTTTCAACATAAACTAAAGCAATTTTATTAATAAATGTGATTACACACATTACTCTGAGATGGAAAAAGGACTGCAACAATATTGTAAAATTTATTGAATTTATAGAATTTTAATGTTTTTTTTTAATGTGATGTCATACAATGCTCTGTGGCAGTAAAATGACTGCTGTCATATAAAATTTGTTAAATTTATAAATTTGTTTATTTATTTACATTTTTTTGGATAGCATATAATTGAAGTAATATATACTAATGTAGATTAATTCATGGTTTCACTGAATGCACTTATCATTTTAATAACACAATGAAATAAGAGAATTGACTTCTCTGGGACAATTATTTTGCAGACATTCATAGCTAACATTGTCATATGAATACCTAATGTAAGACTGATCATATTTTAAAGCATAAAATAATTGCAACATAGTCTTATAGCATTAATTATCTAAATTAAAAGCAAAGACAAAGAGTTGAGATCGGCTACAAATTCTAACATCTTAAATATTAATCAATATTAATTAATTTATTTATAATCAAAATGTGTTTATTGCTAAATTGGAAATAATACATAAATCAACTATTATTACAATTCAATTTTTAGTAATATTTCCAGAATGAAATCACAAATTATATTTATTAGATTAAAGATCAATTAATAAATTCCAGCACGTATGATATTTTTAATATTGTAACAGTCAGAATCGTCTATCTCGCTAACACACTGCAGAATTCAAACCCCAAACACGAAACTGAACATTCTAGGAGGGGTTGCCTTCTAGATATACTAAGTTCGAATCTAAAGTCCAAATTTCATAGCACCACCTACATGATAATGCATCTGATGCTACTACTAGTATAACCCTTTACCGGTGCCTGGTGGTCAGGGAGAAATAAAAAGACTCAATACTAAAATAAGTTTGGGTGGCTAATTAACGTCTATGGATGTACAAAAGAAATGTATAAAATAGATATATAGACTGAGTTAGTGATAGGAATCAATAAAATAGAATCAAAATTAGTTTTAAATGATTTCAAAATTTATTTATATATATATATATATGACACCACTGTCTGCTTATATGAGATAGAGACGTGTATTAAATAATTGTTGGCATCACACTCTAATAAATGACAAAAGGTTTTAAAGCAAAATTATAAAGTCTATCCCTCGGGCTAATAGCATTACGATAATGTGCTTAAAGAGATTGGAACATGTGCGAGGTGCTTTTAGTAATTATAACAGTTTAATAAAATATTTTATATTACGGGTTATATAATGTTTATTGATTTCGAGAAAGGCATGGACAAAAGCTTACTCAGCAATAAAGTGGGGATGTGATCAAGGCATTTATTTGATAATAATAATTAAAGCAGATGGGAGGTCAGTATTGCTAATAATGAATTTATTAAAGTTGGAGGGTGTGACACGTTTAAGTCATGGATGCTTTGTAAAAAAATAAATATAAAATAAAATAATAGTGGAATATTTGGAATGACTACGGAGGGCAACTCACCGCTAACCTGTAGGAAAGTGTTGCCATGAACAGCCGAAACTTAGCGACTGGGTGACAACTGCGTTTAATTCCCAGGTGTGACATTTGTGGACACACTTTGCCTGGAAACCACAGGGAATGAAAAGAAAGCAAAGAGAATGGACTTGGCCATGTAAAAATCCTTGGAAAAGCAAAACAAAGTGGTCTCAACAACCAATTCATTTACCAGCAATACTAAACTAATGTATATAAAACATACTAAATGGGTTTTACTTGGATTAAGAGAAATGCCCAATCAAATTCCCAGAAACTCATTTAAAAGGGTCTGCACATTCTCGACGTCAATGATGAACTTTGTAATTAAAGTAGAATGCAGTATTTAACATAGGAAAATGCATGCTTGCGGGTTTGAAAAGTAAGCATAGGTTTATTTACGCAATCATGCATTTGGGGACACATTTAAATTATTGACCCTCACACATACTCTCATATTATGTTAAAATCAATAAATGTAGATTTTAAACTATGTGATTATTATATATATATTGAAGGAGATTAGAATCGCCCTCAAAAGAGTGATTTGTGAGATAATAAAAATGGGAATTATTATAAATTTAAAATATGCCTCAATAGCGGCATCTTACTTTTAACAAAAGGAATAATTCACTCAGTCAAAGACGATTCTGACACATTATCATAATAAAATAAAAGAAAGCTTTATAAATAGAAAATATTAACCCAAGGATAGAGCAAAACTGTTGATTATATTTGAACACTTTAAAGAAGTACATAATAAAGTTATGTGAAATAAAAGAAAACAATTTAAAATGGCTATAGCATGTTAGTTAGGAATCACAAGAGCTCTTGGGTTAATTTAGGTTACCTCTGGAGATGCATTTGCAGGTAGATGTTCAGCAGGTTTTATAATTCAGCAGCAAAATCTGGAATGTTCATATTTTTGGAGCAGCAGCAGTTCCGGGGTTCCTTATGTGATAGCTTCCAATGGTCTGGAGCAGCATCTGGCTATTCTGAGGGGACATAGCCTTCTTGATGCCTCTATTCTGTCATTTCAAAGTTAGCAATTTTTGTGGTAAACATGGTTAGAAACATTTAATCAGCAAATAATCAGAATAAATTTGGTTAGAAACATTTCATCAGCAAATGGCTAGAAACATTTCATTAGAAACACCAGAATAAAGAACAAAAGAAAACCCTCCTGTTTATAGTGGAATTGAAACAATAGAACTGCCCTGGAGCATTACAAAATATACCGAACTTATCAGCTGTAATTAAATCTATCCGAATGTCTAAAGGAATAACAAAATTTTAATTAATTTCTATTGTTAATTTCCTTGTCGACATTCGAATTACAAACTAGATTTAATTAAAAATTACTTTTACTAATTAAAGAAAACCTTAAGTGGACATCTGCTGTATTTTTAGATAAGCTTCTACAACATGAAATAATTAAACTATTGTCCCTCATTTATTTTAACAGAAATATTTGGAATGACTTTTATTAAATTAAAGAAAATGATTTTACTTTTTAAATTGCAATATTTGAATCTATTTACTAAACGAACATGAATTTTATTTTAAATCAAAAATATATTACGACTGTAATATTTTTGTAAATAGATTTAAACAAAATAACTTTAATTAACAATTTATAATTTTGATATGTTTTAAAATGCATATCATAGTGTGTGTGCAATTACAACTTATATAACCTACTTTTTAAATAAATCTAAATTATGTGAACATATACATAATCCATAAAATTTTATTTATTTGGGAATGAATTATACTTATATATAATATGAGCATTGTACTCGTGGTTTAAAATTAGGCGAGATTTTCAGTATGTAAGCATATTGCAGACACACTACGATAGATTGGGGTTCAAACTAAGGTATGAGGGTAGGAAATAGTGAGAAAAGGTGAAACGAAGATCTGCAAAGCAGACCTTACTGTTTCAATATAATAAAAGTTTTATTCCCCCCATACACTTAAACCATATACATAAAGACAAATGAAAAAATGAAATGATCTTTAAGATGCACCCTTTGTAATAGATTAAGATTATGCTCTCATATAAACAAATATATAAATACTACTGAACATAAATAATAAACATATCTCAATGATAATACAAATGTGATATTTGCTAGTACTCATATCAGCAATACATAATCAGTTGTATATGAATTTAAAAAAAATGTAATGCCATATAATATTAAACAACATAAGACTATCTATATGCCCTTCAATGAGGGATGGGATCAAGATGATCATCTTAGCTCTAGGCCATTTGCCATCATGAGTGTACTGGACATAAATACAAGAGTCATATATCATGTTAATAAAATTGATAGCCTACAGTACTATAGTATTATCCACCAATGTTAAAAGAGAGTATAGAAACTACAGACATGTCAAATTCCATTACAGATTTCTGCTAGCTATTTGGATAGCAAAAGACTTTGCTAATGTATGTGTACAAAAGAAAAATGGGCATTGTATTTAAAATATTAAAACCAACATGTCTGTTAAAAATAATACTAAGTAAATTCAAAATAATATCCAAGTGCTTTAGACACTGATGTGTTCTTATCAAGGTAACTACACTAAAAAACATACTCAGTAAAATCTTTAAGAAAACTAATGTGAAAACTAGAAACAACTGATAAAAAACATAAAATTAAGGAATCATATTTAATTAAAAGATCACAATAGGACATTGATGCTAAACAGACTAGTTTTCTGATTTGTTGTTTCTGGTCTTCACAATAGTTTTCTTAAATATTTTATTGAGTATATTCTTGTGTGCCTTTACAATGACATGCTAGTGAATTTATATGCAATTATTTTTGAATTATCTCTGTTAAGAATCAACAGATGTGTTAATTTTAATATTTTTATAATTGGTAACAGAGAAAAATTAATTTATTACATTGTTCTGCGTATTCAAAATGCAAACATTCTGCATACCAATAAACAAAATAATGAATAATAAGATAGAAAGAAAACAGTTTGCTATACTTACAACACAAATATATATAGAGTTCTATTTGGTTCACTTCTCTTGATGCACTTTAAGACTGGCTGCTTTCAAGATGGTTACCACTGACCTCTGTTTCCCAAACGCTTTGGCCCCTGGTCCAGTTCAGCTGCATACAAACACATCTGGCTTCATCATAGAGCACTGTGACCATCATTATGAGCTATTTTTAGCAGCAATCACATCCATCTCTCAGCAGCAGTCCACTTGGTAAACTCACTGGAAATCTGCTGGAAAATCAACTCTTCACATCTAGCTGCTATCCAGACAATTTCCTCCAGCTTTGGTTTTCCAAACTCTTTGGGTCTATTCAGCTGCTGCCTGTGAACACATTTTCACTGAGTGTTGCACTCTCACTGAAGCTACTGTCACATCTCTCTCCAACACAAATCGGAAAATAAATGACACACTTTGTTGCTTACTCTATTTATAGTTTTTAATTACTCATTCAATTAATTACTTTCTTCCATATATGGTAATGTTTTTAGATCTATAACTAATTAATTGGTGTCATGAATTCATTTTCATATAATAATTTATAATTTATTCCATTAATTAATTAGTCACTTATCAAGAAATATTTGTAATCAGCAAGCATTTCTTGGAATTTATCGATCACAATTAACGTTATCAGTTAGCGATCTAAATATATTTCTCTAATATTTTCTACTTTTTCTGGAGTGCACAAACTTAAACTAATGTAAATATAAATATTTTTCATTAAGGTAAATAGTTTAATATATCAGATTTTCATTAGATAAACTTTACATTACACATAGCTCTATGTATACTTAAACAAAGGAAGTAAATCACCTTCCCCCCAGGTCATGAATTAAAAGCACTCTAAATATTGAAAAAAGATCAAGAATAGAAAGAATCTGATTACTCTTTGGAGCCCTAACAGACCTATGTCAACATTGTTAATGATTCAGAGTGAAATTAACTTCATTTAAATTTTACATATTAAATCTTATGTAATTATTATAGTGTGTGTTATAAGCATCAGCGCTTCCAAGAATAGGTGGTTCATTCTATATTAATCCTTTGTTCAACATTTAGAGTGCTTTTAATTCATAGCTTAGGGGAGAGTGGATCTACTGTCTTTGTTTACAGATCCACTACATATAAATGGGTTGTTCTACAGGCCAATATATTTTGACAATAGATAAATATTAAATAGATCTTAATTTGATACGTGCATACTGTATATTTTATAATAAAAAAAAACATTTTTTTTATATCTTTTATTCACAGTTATTCAACTGTTATTTTAATTCAAATGAAATGTACTTTCCTTTAGAAATTGCATTCTTTTAACACTGAAATTAATTTCTAAGGTAATATGCACCACATATACATATACTGGGAATGCCAAGAAAATATATACACATTGTAAGAGGTGTTATCCATGTATTATTTCTGAAAGTTAAATTAAATTACAATAGCAAGCTGTAGTATGACATTCATTTGATGACATTAATGAAATGAATGCTAGAACCACCATGTGACAAGCAGGATAGTTAAAGAAAATGGCAGAAAGATGGTTATTGTTCAAGGAGTACAAGATCATTTTAAAGTGATATTTAAAAGTCAAGAAATTTTACAAAAATGGAGTGACAATAGAGGCAGGAGTATGCAACATAATGTCTAATGTGCCTAACAATTACATGATAATAAGTTGGAGACACATGGAAATTAGGTCAATTGCTCACGCAGTAATTCACCACAATCAGAAGTGTCTGGGTGCCGATGATAATCATTTTGACACCTCTTATAATTTCAGGAATCAAATATGACTTTGTATTCATCTTTTGTTATCTGTATATATTAAATAATACACATTTTCCTATCTTCAAAATATATATATATATATATATTGTAACGATATATAAATATGTCGTTACATTTATTTAAAATAAAAACTTAAAAGTTCGCAAATAAAAGGAAAAAACTAAACGCTAAAATTAAAATGTTTGTTAAACATATATATATTCGCACGGATGCTAAACTTTAAAAATATTTTTTTCATAAACAAAAAAAAAAAAGTATTTGAACGTATTTTTTTTTAATAAAAAAATACAAGGTTGAAATATAAAAATATTTTAATAAAAAAAATAACGTAAGTTAAAGTAAAAACAGGTATTAATTAATTCCTGTAATCTATAAATGGAAATGATTGTTTATTAATTATCTAAAAGCTATGTAATTAAAAAGTCAGATGAAAAGTTAGATAAGAGAAGAAAGAGATTTTGGCTTGACCAATGGAAGCAAATAAAGGCCCGGACCATAATGAAAAAACAGAACAGTGACGTTTTTGTTCATGGAATCCATAGGAGGACTATAAAAAGAAAAAATATTGAGTTCCAGTCAGTTTTTCCAACTTGATTTGATGACAACGGTAAGATGCACTTGCCGTTCTCTCTCATTTTTTTTTGTTTGTTTAAAAAAAAAAATAAAATGAAAAGACTGTGATACCAGAATGGAACCAGCTAATGCTACCTCCAGAACATTTTCTTCCAATGGAGATGCCATGGGAATTGCCAACAGGAACCTGGACTCTGATACTGTAAGCTATATTGACATAAACTCTAAATTTAAAAAAATAACTAAGAACTTTCGTTCAGGCTTATGAACTTCTATCTGACTATTAAGTTTTTAAATCAAATTGATAATGTTTAGTTTTATATGTTTCCCGATTGATAGACATCATTTCCATTTTTTTTTCCTTATTGTAAAGATTATTTAAATGTATGAAATTTAAGTTGTTTATAGACGCTTGCATGGATTCGTTTGCGGTTAATTATATTTTGATTTTCATATTTGATCAAAATATATAGACATTCGATAAATAATGATACCTTACGGTGAGTATCTAAAATGTATTTATTCGGATGTCTTTTAAGTTATTGGTGACAACGCAAGTATCTTATGGTGAATACTATTGGGTTACTGATAAGTTTCCCTCTGCGATTGTCAGTATCAATAATTTTGTATTTTGATCATTTATGTTTATTTTGAAATGTTTTTGACCATGGAATCTATGTAATCGATCTATACCCCAACCTTTTAAACAAATCTGTGCGAACGTATTTAAATGTTAAAATTAAGTCGGGCGTGAATGGCTATATAGTTTTGTAAAGTTGTATTAAGGGAGGGTAATCTTAGGTTATTCATTTCGTAGTTGAATTGGTTCAATGGATTGGATATATTTGTGTAATTAGTAGATGTAGTATGAGGTCCGCTACGGGCAGGATTATAGATATACGCCACACACCCTCTGTTTGCCTATGGATGGGTTTGTAAGTCGGCAGAAGACCGCAGTCCATTCCTATGGAGTTTTTTGTTTATTGATCTACTTGCCAACAGATGTCACATTCCTGTTGGTGGAGAGTCAATGTCTTCTCTATTTCTACTTATTGTTCAGATGTACATTCCTGACAATATAGTATTTTGTGTTGTCGTATTATGCTACATTGAATACATGAATGTATCAGATGGATTGGCACCAGTTGATTGCGAAATTTGTTGCCTAAGGTTAAATCAGGGAAGAATATTTTCCTTTCAAATGCAGATCTATGTAGTCCATTCATACTCGACCCTCTAAATAAATAGTAAACTCATTATTTGCAATCTACTTAAATTTAGAATTAAAGATCAATATAAAATATAAACATTAAATTTATTCCTCAAAATTTAAATATTATTTTATATGTGCGTAAATAAATATTTTTATGTATTAATTTCTGGCAGTGGCTTTTATTCTTTTATATTTAAGATATAAAATTTATAGACTTTTATCTCTGTGTCTCCGCTGAGCTAGTGACTTGGGCTAATGGTCGGAATATTTAAAGAAAGTGGAATCTTAACAGCGCGTATCTGCCTACTTTATAAATTTTTCTAGGCTCAAATGCCTAGATGGCGCCCTTGTAGTGCAGATATTGTTTTTGTGGTTAGATTCGATCTTCACTTTCATTTCGATCGTTATAATTGGCGTCCCAAGTGTGGCCTTACCTCAGAGATTGACCCTGAGAATTTTAAAAGTGAATCATGCCCGTAAATTTTTTGCTGAAATTGTATAAATATATTTGTTGTATTGACATGGAGTTGCAGTTTGAAGTTTTGTTTAAAAAGTGCTGCCAGTAAGAAAAATTGCGCATATGTAGAGAGAAATACGAGGAATAAAAAGTAATAAATAAAACGTAATTAATAAATATAAATCATAATTTTTTTTTTAAAAAGTCTTGTTTAAAATCTAATCGTTTAACTTGCCTAAATAATACTTAAATGTTGAAGAAAAGAAACTTGGAAGGGAGGGGGCAGAAATTTAGCTGGTAATAAGGAATCAACAGTCAACATTTTTTTAATCATTATATTTGTGTGTAATTAGTTTTGTCTTGTAAAAAAAAAGTTTTGTCCTTTTGAAATTTTCATAT
Source organism: Epiperipatus broadwayi (assembly GCA_028023455.1). NCBI lineage: Eukaryota > Metazoa > Onychophora > Udeonychophora > Euonychophora > Peripatidae > Epiperipatus > Epiperipatus broadwayi. Next base: position 924,748 of record JAQFVV010012555.1, read on the forward strand.
ATAATCAATTTGTGTAACGTAATTACTAACACTAAGTAAATTCTTTTTTTTTTTTTTTAATGTTTTTTGTTTTTTGAGGAAGTTTACTGATATGTAACGATATATAAATATGTCGTTACATTTATTTAAAATAAAAACTTAAAAGTTCGCAAATAAAAGGAAAAAACTAAACGCTAAAATTAAAATGTTTGTTAAACATATATATATTCGCACGGATGCTAAACTTTAAAAATATTTTTTTCATAAACAAGAAAAAAAAGTATTTGAATGTATTTTTTTAAATAAAAAAATACAAGATTGAAATATAAAAATATTTTAATAAAAAAATAACGTAAGTTAAAATAAAAACAGGTATTAATTAATTCCTGTAATCTGTAAATGGAAATGATTGTTTATTAATTATCTAAAAGCTGTTTAATTAAAAAGTCAGATGAAAAGTTAGATAAGAGAAGAAAGAGATTTTGGCTTGACCAATGGAAGCAAATAAAGGCCCGGACCATAACAAAAAAACAGAACAGTGACGTTTTTGTTCATGGAATCCATAGGAGGACTATAAAAAGAAAAAATATTGAGTTCCAGTCAGTTTTTCCAACTTGATTTGATGACAATGGTAAGACGCACTTGCCGTTCTCTCTCATTTTTTTTTGTTTGTTTAAAAAAAAAAAAAAAATGAAAAGACTGTGATACCAGAATGGAACCAGCTAATGCTACCTCCAGAACATTTTCTTCCAATGGAGACGCCGTGGGAATTGCCAACAGGAACCTGGACTCTGATACTGTAAGCTATATTGACATGAACTCTAAATTTAAAAAAATAACTAAGAACTTTCGTTCAGGCTTATGAACTTCTATCTGACTATTAAGTTTTTAAATCAAATTGATAATGTTTAGTTTTATATGTTTCCCGATTGATAGACATCATTTCCATTTTTTTTTTCCTTATTGTAAAGATTATTTAAATGTATGAAATTTAAGTTGTTTATAGACGCTTGCATGGATTCGTTTGCGGTTAATTATATTTTGGTTTTCATATTTGATCAAAATATATAGACATTCGATAAATAATGATACCTTACGGTGAGTATCTAAAATGTATTTATTCGGATGTCTTTTAAGTTATTGGTGACAACGCAAGTATCTTATGGTGAATACTATTGGGTTACTGATAAGTTTCCCTCTGCGATTGTCGGTATCAATAATTTTGTATTTTGATCGTTTATGTTTATTTTGAAATGTTTTTGACCGTGGAATCTATGTAATCGATCTATACCCAACATTTTTAAACAAATCTGTGCGAACGTATTTAAATGTTAAAATTAAGTCGGGCGTGAATGGCTATATAGTTTTGTAAAGTTGTATTAAGGGAGGGTAATCTTAGGTTATTCATTTCGTAGTTGAATTGGTTCAATGGATTGGATATATTTGTGTAATTAGTAGATGTAGTATGAGGTCCGCTACGGGCAGGATTATAGATATACGCCACACACCCTCTGTTTGCCTATGGATGGGTTTGTAAGTCGGCAGAAGACCGCAGTCCATTCCTATGGAGTTTTTTGTTTATTGATCTACTTGCCAACAGATGTCACATTCCTGTTGGTGGAGAGTCAATGTCTTCTCTATTTCTACTTATTGTTCAGATGTACATTCCTGACAATATAGTATTTTGTGTTGTTGTATCATGCTACATTGAATACATGAATGTATCAGATGGATTGGCGCCAGTTGATTGCGAAATTTGTTGCCTAAGGTTAAATCAGGGAAGAATATTTTCCTTTCAAATGCAGATCTATGTAGTCCATTCATACTCGACCCTCTAAATAAATAGTAAACTCATTATTTGCAATCTACTTAAATTTAGAATTAAAGATCAATATAAAATATAAACATTAAATTTATTCCTCAAAATTTAAATATTATTTTATATGTGCGTAAATAAATATTTTTATGTATTAATTTCTGGCAGTGGCTTTTATTCTTTTATATTTAAGATATAAAATTTATAGATTTTTATCTCTGCATCTCCGCTGAGCTAGTGACTTGGGCTAACGGTCGGAATATTTAAAGAAAGTGGAATCTTAACAGCGTGTATCTGCCTACTTTATAAATTTTTCTAGGCTCAAATGCCTAGATGGCGCCCTTGTAGTGAAGATATTGTTTTTGCGGTTAGATTCGATCTTCACTTTCATTTCGATCGTTATAATATATATATATTTGGTATCATTGGGTATTTAGTGTATTTTTTTCAATAATCCAATAAAATATCACCTGCCTTTATCACATGAATTTAGCTAGCATATTGCTGTTATGGCAGCATATTTAATACATGCAGAGATGGAAAAAATTATGCTGCATTTTTTATACTCAATAGTAAGCTTATTCTACTCATATCTACAAATATCAAAAGCTTAAAGAATAGGTTGACTCTTCCTTGACTTTTTATCAACAGAGTGTTATTTATTTATGCATAAAGAAAGAGTAGTTTTTTCTATTAATTATACTTATATTGAGCTATTCTAATTTAATCTTTACAATTATTAACTTTTGACTAACTATTAAAAGATCATTGAAAATAAAAAATGATCTTCATCCTTGTATAATTGACTACTAATTTAATAATTATTAATGTGATATTCACTCTGTATTTCCATCAATGTGATAAGTTTATAAACATCAAAAGCTTAAAAATCAGTGAGTCCATTCTATTCTTGATCCTTTATCAACAGAGTGTTATTCAATCACAGCCCAAAGAAAAGAGTAGTTTGCTCCAATATGTGTATATTGGGTTATATTGTTTTAATGCTTCTAAACATGCATACTATATAACAGTGGTCTTCAACCCTTGGTCCGCAGACCAGTGCCGGGCTTCAGAAGTTTTCTGCCGGACCACGCGCTAGATTGGCAGGAAATTTTGGAATAATAAAATAATAAGAGTTTAAACTTTTAATTAATATAACCAATTTTTATTTATTTTTTCATCTCATTTTTACTCAATTAAAGAAAATAGAATGAAAACAAAATCTAATCAATCATACATAAATGAATTTGTTTTTCTAGTTATCACAGATGTTTATGGAGGGGTAGAATTAAATTTTTTATTACTTTTCTAAAAAAATTCAAAATTCAAAAAAAGTTTTTTATTATACAAACTCCATATATATATAACTTTCTCTTGTATATTTAACGTTGTTGTTTTGATCAGTTATAACAATTACGCTCATCTTTAAGAAAATTTATCTATAGACTTCTGCCAGTTCGTGAAACATTATTCTTATTTTTGCCAGCCCATGGAACCTTAGCCTTATTTTCACTGGTCTGCAGGTGTGAAAAGGTTGAAGAACACTGCTATATAGATTTCATGTGCAGACAGAATTTAAATTTAGTGAATTCTTCTATCACTATCAGTTTTCCTTCATCTTCTTGTATTCATAGACAGGTCAGACTCAAATACATATATGCATAACATGTCTTGGTTACAGACAGCTATCAACTCTAATTTATATTCTACTATTCAAACATTTTTTTCTTTTTTCTCACAATATAAATTTAAATCTTTCTAAAACAAAATATTATTATAAAAAATTATATTTATTAAAGAAAACATATTTCAAATAAGTGAAAACAATCTTGAAACAAAAAAGTACATTTAAAATTCTTCTGACGTATAAATAAAATATGAATGAGTGTTGCCATTTTGTGTGACATGAGTTCTGCAATTTGAACTTTCAATTACATAGGTTTCTTATTTGATCATAACTTCTGACATCTAAGTACACAAATGATAATTGTAGTACAGATTCCTTACTGTTTTATGTGTATTATAAAACCACAATACAAGTATTGAAATGCAAGCCATTCAAAATCTATCACAAGAAACATTGTGATTGACAAAATTTGACCTTGAAGTACTCATTTTGAAACTATAGTGTTTGAACATCATATAGCATTCTGAATAATTTATTTTACACTTTTATTTTACATTAATGTTTATGTAGAAATTACACAAAAAAGAAGAGATTGCATTATAGTGAGAATCAAATCAGAAACATTAATCACCAGAAAGCCACTTCATATCTCAACAAATAATTCATTCAGATTATATATATATATATAGCATGTGCAGTTTTCTCATTTGCTGTATTTGAATAAAATAACATTTCTTTTCTTTTTTTAGATGAGAAGCTTTTGAATAAGTTGTGAAAGTCAGAGAGCAAAGTCATAGTTTTGCTCCTCTCTCATAATCAGATAAAAAAAAAGATATATTATAAAAGTAGGCAGTTTATTTTTGACTGCTAATTTCTGCACTAAAAATAAACTACTTATTTCTTGCTCTTAACACAAAATATCCTACTCTCTTCCTTTTCACGTCCATTGGAATTTATAAAACAATTAGCACACTACTTAGCAGTTGTTTAAGTAAAAAAAAAAATTAAAAATTTTAAAATGAAATATGTATATTTATTCATCAAAATATATATACATTGATAATTAATGAGATTGTGAAATTAAAAAAAACATTCTTTTAAATTCAAAAAATAAATATACGGAAAAGTCTTTATCGCAAATAATATATGAACTTAATATTGCAAAGAAATGTAGTAATAGGGTTTTGTAGATAAATTTGCATATGGAAAATAAATATTGAACAAAATCATTATGATATTTATGAAATTAATACTTGTACAGAGTATATTAAATGATCTGTCTGAAATGAATGCATTTTCATAAAAAATATTGCTTGTCAGTTTTTTTTAATTAATCAATGATCAATGTTATAATTAATCACAAATATGCCAGTTAAACTATAGTAATTGGGCAGCAGTCTATTAGTGACTGATAATAACAAGCACTCCAACCCATAAATTCAGTTAACTGTTTAAATCCCTTGTATAATATTTCATCTCTGCCAACTGAAACACATTTGAATTTCCCATTATTATTGCATCTAGTCAAACCTCACACATTTACTTAGGTAAAATCTAATGTGCTTTAGTTATAGTTTTGACAAATAGATGAAACCACTTGTATATCAAAAACTACACATTTGTACAGTAACAAAGTTGAATATAGATGGAAATATATAATACATTCAATGAATGTCATTATTGAATATTTCAGGCAAAAAAAAGGTAAATAAATTTTCTTTATTTGAAATATTATTTATAATATTTAATAAATAATAATGCTTGTTTCAATTTAAACTATTTTTATATGTGATATGAAAAAATACTCATGCAATTACAACATTATCTTTAAACAAATATGTTAATATTGTTTTAAATTATCTTTTATTATTTCTTAAGATATATATATATATATGCATGTGTGTGTAAAAATTTTTATAATAATTTATTTTTATTTTTCCACAAACATATACAACCAGATTACTTTATTGAAAAGCTATACGTGTTGAAAAAGTCTTTAAAACAGAAAATGAAAAAATAGATAATATTAGAATAAATCTAAGCTTAAATGTTTATTTTGTATTTTATTTTCACTGATATGTTTTAATAATGTTTAACCCACAACAGCTACAATATGGTTTTGTAACATTAATGCTACAAGCAGTATGGGATACCACTCTTATTATTTTTATGGTGGTATTATAATATTTGTATAAAAAACTTTAAAAACATAACCATAAAATTACATAATGGAAAAATAAAATTACTTTTGTTTAGAATAGCTTCTAACTGGAATCATTTGGTTGCTTTCTTTTAAAAAAATAATAATCTATCTTTATTATAAATAAATAACTACTGATGGAAACTCATGAAGAAATAAAATTACTTATGTTTATAGCTTTCCCAACTGTGCTATATTGATTACTTTCTTTAATAAAATAATCTATATCAGGGGTCAGCAATCTATGGCACATGTACCATCATACTTGGCACACTAATGAGTATCAGTGGCACTCTGAATGAATTGAAATATTAAAAATATATATTTTAATTACAGTATCTTTTTTTTTTGTTTTCACGTTCAGCATTGAATTTAAGATTAAATCATTATTTATCAGAAAATAATGCACTTGATTCATTTAAAAGTTATTTTTGTTTGCAAGTGAAATAAATTCTACATATTCACATTTTATTTCTAATAATATTAAAAAATGAGATTACAATCCAAATAAAAAGCTTATTATGTTATCAATTCTAGAAAACTATTTTTGATAGTTGAATGGTAAGTAATCGATGCTCATTGGTGATGCTTTTTTCAAAAAAGAGATTCTCATGGCATATTGACTGAGAGATTCCCAAAATGTCCCACAAAAGACAAAAATGTGATATTTGCTCTTTTCAAGACTCTTAGACAAATAAATATGGATTTGTACAGTAAAAGGATCATGCTGTATGTACATTATGCTGTGAAAGCATTGTGTGTTACACCTCAAGTGTACAAAGACATCAAACTAAACATCTGTTCATGTTTAAAAACACAGATGAGAAAAGTGAAGCTATAAAAAGAGCTGTTTCTGCCTTTAAGAAACAAACTACTTATTTTAGTCAAATATTTGGAACCCAAAATAAAGCCATTGAATGTAGTTATACAATTTCTCATTGTGTGGCTTTGAAAGGCAAACCTTTCACAGATAGACAATTCATCAAAGAAATATTTTTGAAAAATGCTAAATTCTTATTCAGTGATCTACCAAATAAACAAACGATACTGTCTCGAATTTGAGAAATATCAGCTTCTGCAAGATCAATTCAAATAAGAATAACTGACATGGCTGAAGATTTAACAACAAAATAGAAAACCAGTTTACAACAAGCTGTGGTATTCAGTGTTGCTGTTGATGAAAGCACTGACGTAAATAATGTGGCACCCTTAGAAATAGTTGCATGATATTGTGACAACAATAATATTTATAAAAAATTGTGTTGCATGATTCATCTTACTGGTACAACAAAGGGACATGACATTTTCACTGCATTTTTCAATTATTTTGGAAAACAGAAAATTAATATAAATAAAATATTTACCACCGTGCAATGGTCGGAAATGGAAAAGGGATTTGTTAAACTTCTTGCAAATCATATTAAACATCAAATATTGAGTTTCTGCTGGATTATACACCAGGAAAATTTAGTGGCAAAAATCTCATCACAATGCTTGAATTCTGTAATGGACATTGTCATTAAAATAGTTAATTTTATAGTTTCTCATTCTTCATTAACCCATAGGTAATTTAAATCCCTTTTGCAAGAAATGAATAGTGCATATATGGACCTCCCTCTATACAGTGATGTTCATTGGATTAGTCAAGGTAATCTCTTGAACAGATTTGTATCATGTCTGAAAGAAATCAATGATGAGAAAGAACATTATCTGGAAATAAAGTGATGAAGACTGGTTATGCAAATTGATGTTTCTGACTGATATAACTCAACACTTGAATGAGTTAAACCTGCATTTGCAAAGGAAGGGTCAAACAGTACTAGAACTTTTTGAATATTGGAAAGGATTTGCATCAAAATTAGGTATATTTTGGTGTGATATTACCACTAACACCTAGAAGTACTTTCCCAATGTAAAGTTCCATGCAAATCAATTTAACATTAACAAAGATGAACTTCAAAATACATTGAAGCTCTCAGAGACAATTTTCCAAATGATATGAAGACTTCAAAATACACACACATCCATATTTACTTTCCTCATCAAACTTGACTAGATGACTCCATTTGATTTATCTCATTTTGAGTGGCTGGATATTGATAGTTTGAAATGAAATTAATCAAATTAATGTCATCAGAATTGTGGAAAACTAAATTTGTAGATTTGCAGAAAACTCTTGAAGGGAACTGTCTAGAAAAGTTGGCTGTCATTCTCAATTGTTGGACATCATTACCTGAAAGATTTAATTCTTTAAAAAAAACTGTTTGTGCTCTGCTTTTGGCATTTGGTTCAACTTACTTATGGGAACAAACTTTCTCACATATGAAAAATATTTTGAGTTCACAAAGAAGTTGCCTAATACCTGAACATTCAGAAGCATGCGTGAAGCTAACAATGACCAATTACACATCTGACATTGAGCAATTGAGCAAAAAGGTACAAGGACAAGGTTCATATTTATTTTAATAATAAAAAATGGCTAATCATATTAGAATTTATGGTAATTTTTTCTTATTTAAATTATATATTTTGTATAGGTAAAAAGTTGTAATTTATAATTTGTAATATAATTTTTAATAAGCATGTTATGGTAAAATCATGTCAGCACATGGAATAACATTGTAACATAGGTTTGGCATGACACTACTAAAAGGTTGCTGACCCCTGATCTATATTTATAGTAACTACATTTCATTTTTATTTTTATATATTATTTTAATAAATATAATATTTGTTTAAAAAAAGTTAAAAAACAAACAAACAGACAGCTAAAAATGGAGAAATAAAATTACCTTTAGACTATAACCAGTATAAAATATTGCTATCAAAAAAAGGCCTAAAACTTCAAACTAAATTGATTTTTACAAAACACAGACATACCTAGAAAGATACCCGAGATTAAGACATGAAAATTTTTAATCTGTGGTAATGAGAATGACTCTAACAAAAGATTAATTATTATTGACGATATGTGCAATAAAAGCAGCACACTAAGTATAAGTCAGTAATTATAAGTGATGTTATATAATTAAGATTGATAGGTAGCAAAAACTTTTAGGGAAAGTTCATGCTTCTAAATATTGTCAAAGTGTATGATGAAAATAGTGAAAAAAATATAAGAATTAAGAAATTTATTAATAAGAATAGGAAATTATTTTTCATTTATGCATGATCAAAGTAATTTCAAAAAGAGATGCAAAATAGAATAGTTTTAATTATGGATAAGAGAAGAATCGAAAAGTTAAAAAAATACGATTTGCAATGATGAAGTATTGAATAGATGGCAAGCGTTGGTGGCCTTGTGGTTAGCGTAGCTGCTTTCTAAGCAGCTGGCCCGGGTTCGCTTCCCGGTCAACGCTTTGACATATGAAAAAAAAAAAACTATTGAATAGATTAAATGATGAGGATCGGTGAGGATATTTATTGGAAAAAAAAAAATGGAGTGTAAAAAATTGAATTGGTTACATTTTTAGGGGGAGAGAGTTGATAAAGAATGTATTAATTATCTGATAATTAATAAATATACTCGCAGAAAAGTCAGTTTTTTAATATTCTGCTTTATTACTGCCTAGCATGCTTTGAATATATTCAATTAACAGATATTATGTTTCTACGATTTTGGCTCAGAAAAGAAAAAATTAATAATAGTTGAATTACAAAAGAATGTATTAAAAAAATAACGGACATTCAAAAAGGGTTAAAAATGACTGATGATTTAATGTAGTTATGAGATTCTAAAAGTTAGAGTAATAAGCATAAAGGCTGAGGAATTTATAGGGCCTACTTTTTTTTTTTATTATCAGATAACTGCTGATAATATATACGAAGGAAGTAAAACATATATATAAAGAGTATATATACAAATATCTGTATATGTGTAGTAAACAAAATATAAATTAATTTCTGAACCATAAATTACGTTTATGCATAACTCACATGATCATTCATAATCATTATTTTCAACCTTATTTATCCACTGCAGTATGAAGGTCTTTAATTCACTTTCTCTGCTCTTTAGCCTCTCTTCTCCATAACATCCCACCACACTTCTTTATTTCACTATACATCTCATATGAGGTCTCTTTTTAAGTTTTTTACAATCCAGTTTAAGATTTCAACTATTCATCTAATTATCATCTCTTCTAGCAATATGTCCAGCCCAACTCCACTTCAATATCTTAATTCTTTCAATGATGTCAGTAACACCTATTTATTCTTTCACCCATGTATTTGATTTTCAATCTCTTCTTGTTATTCCTAACATATATTTCTCCATACTTCATTGAGTTGTCTGAAGTCTTCATATTGCTCTTCTATTAAGTGCCCAATTATCAGATCCATAAGTAAGAATTATTAAAACCCATTAATCAAAAACCTTCATCTTCAAACACATAGGCACATTTCCTTTTAATATTAAATTATTTCTACCAAAAGCATTCCATAAAACTTTAATTCTATGATTAATTTCACACATTATGTTTTTATCTGTATTAATCATTTTTATTTTTTTCTTTTCAGAAATTATACTGAACATTACTTCAGTCTTTTTAACATTTACCTTTAGTCCAACTTCTTATTTTCATCTGATAAATCTTGTAACATTTCCTGCAGTCCTTAAGCATTATTTGTAAAAACAATTACACCATCTTCAAAATATAAATGACTTAAATAATTTCCATTTAATTTTATTCCCTTAGCTTCCCATTTTCATCACAAAATACTTTTTACAAAACTGCTGTAAAACATTTTGGAGATATGGAGTCACTATGTCATACATATTTCTCAATGTTAATCTTTCTAATATCAGTATGTAATCTAATTATTGCTGTACCATTTTGATATTCTTCAGAATGTGACAATATAACTGAATCTATATCTTAACAATTCAAAACAAAGCAATCAATGGATGCCAGAAGGCTTGTGCATAAAATCCCTATCTAGTGCCTACTCATCCAATATTCCCAGACTAGTTTCTGGCTTGTGGTCTTCATCAGTGAGGAATCCTGGATCTGAGAGCACTGCACCTAGATCTTAGGTTCTAATGCAACCCTACAGTACCCACCTTTTAACTCTATTTAACTATAAAACTATGAGAATGAAATTGAAAACACAATTAATATTTTCAATCCAAGCTCAATAGCTTATATAGTTATATGGGTCTGAACTCAATTCAGCACCCATACATTTTGGTGTCTTTGGCTCTTTAACAACCAGTGCTCTCAGATCCAGAGCTCCTCACTGATGAAGGCCACAAGCCAGAAAGTAGTCTGGGGATATTGGATGAGTAGGCACTAGATAGGGATTTTATGCACAAGCCTTTTGGCATCCATTGATTGCTCTTGTTAGCACAAGATGGCACTACTGTATGGAGAGTTTTGCTTTGTTTTGAATTGTTTAATAACAATTATGTGCTAGTATGAGATAGTGATCATGTGAATCTATATCTTCATGGTCCAAGGTTTTAATACTCAATTGCCTTTTCATAAAGCATAGTGGCTATTCATATTCATTGGTCTCTTAATACTTAGATGTGATCCATTATGCAAAACCCCCACTTTTAAATCCAGCTTGTTCTTTTGGTTATCATAAATTTCAATTCGAAAGTTGACCATTAATATAATATTTAATGCTGTATTTTATAACCAAGCTTGCTTTAGATGATACATCAAATCCCTGACCTATATATCATAAGTTTAAATTCTTTAATATAATTTACACAAGTATGTAATTAGGGAAGATTTGAAGCCAGACTTTCAAGTTTCCTTCAGTCATTCATTCCATTTTATACAACAGATACCCATCTAATTACATCTAGCTTAAGTATATATATATACTATACTTGTATTTAAATATTACAATTTGTTATGTTTCGTTATATATATATACACACATTCCTTTAATGAACTTATGTAAATGAGATATTTATTTTATTTAGCGCTTTGTTTTACAAACTGTAATAGTAATAATCAGCCATTAAGCTAATGCACATGCACTTTGTGGATTTTATTAAATTTTTTTCTTTCTTTTTCTTTTTTTTTTCCATTTATATACACACATATTCTTTGGATGTACGAATGTACATACATTCATACATACACCTAAATTAACCGGATTTTCCAGACACTACGAATAAAAAGCACTTTTCATTAATAACATATTACCTATCCTTTAAGCACAGATTGTATTTAAAAAAAATTACATTATGTTGCTGAAAATAGAGTTTGATATTTATATATTTACCACGCTTTTAATCTATCTTTGTCTTTCCGAAACCAGAATTTTATACTATAGGACAAAGATGGCCTCTCATGTTTAATGATCTGTAATAAGTTAATTTTTGTAAATATTAATGCCATTAAGTTAGATGTATTAAGTATTTTCACAATATGCAAGTTAATTGTATATTTCTGTATATATATATATGAGCTCATTTAATGACAGTCTCATTCGAAATCAGAAATAGAAGAGTTTAACGGACGTAAAAACTTTATGCAATAGTTCAAAAAAATAAATAACCAAATTACTTTAACGATGATGATGATGATTACCCATAGTTATATCATTTAATGCCCAATACTGAATCAAATAGATTGAGTTCCCTTTGTTTACATATACACCGAGCTAGTTTAATTTTAAAGTTTAAATATATAAAACATATGTAAAGTAAATATTCTGTAAATTGATAAATACCCAATTATCTCATGCAAAACGTGAAATATTTAATAATTGTATTTAAAATTTTAGGGTATCTTATGTGTCTTTACCATTTTAATTTGATATATGCCGTCACATAGAGCTTAATAATTGCACCTACATCACTGTAACCACTGGTCATTAAAATTAGGATATGATCTTTGCTTTAACCATTTCACTGACCTCTACAATGATTAGCACACACAATGCAATTTTCTGTTTATAATATTGTACAATTGCTGCTCACATGATTGTATAAAACGCTGCTCTACTAGAACATATCCAGTTACATGTGTGCAGTTCAAAATACATAGTAGGGCTCATTTAACTATATTGACCTTGCTCAATATCAAATACATATTTTCAGCTTTATGTTAAAACTTTATTTTCACTAAATGTACATATATACGCACAAAACAGTGCCAAATTTAAACTGGTTTTATAAGCTAGTGTTCAATTGAATGATTGATTGATTAATTATATATGAATTTTAAAGTTAAGAAATAATATGATCAATGTAAGGTATTAGACATTAATGTTGTTTGATTAAATTATTGCAGGTGCATATACAAGTATATAGCAGAATAGCATAAGTCAACAGTAAAATGGCCATATCATCAATTTATAAAGTAAGAATTGGTTTAAGTTATTGTTGATAAATAATGACAATGTTGAACAATAGTATCTGTGAGTTTGATATTAACAACATGTTGGCATGGAAAGTTTATGTCGAGCACATAAAATAAAATTAATGAAGATATATTCAATATTGCTATACTTGGTTATTTACTGGTAAGAATGTTTTACAAATTGCAAAACAATTGTGTAATCCGACAATACCTGAGGGTATTCTCTATGAAGAATTAAAAGAGAAATTAAATGCATATTTCAAGCCAGCAACATCAAAATGGGTATCACATCTACATTTTAGGATGAGCAGACAATTACCTTGAGAGCATTATATAGACTATAATATAGCACTTTGTACACTCGTGAACCAATTCCAATTTGTCTCTGAGTTAGAAGACATGTTGCTTGACCAACTATCACTTGGAATCTCTGCCATAGGCTGAGGAAAACATTGCTGAGTGAAACAAATCTAAATTATAAGATGGAAAATATTTGGCACAGAAAATAATGTTAGAAGAAACATCAGAATTTCAGACTTTGGTCTGAATGCAAAATAATTAGATTCTTGTAAATAAAGTACAAGCTATAGCAATGAGTTCAAAAATGGCAAAGGAAAGTTTGATCTGTTGTTGTTGGGGTATAAAAGGCCATGTTACAAAATTTTGTAAATTTAAAATAGAAAAATGTAATTGTATTTTTATATTGGACTATTTCCTCCATCTTCTAATATGTGTGTTGAATGTCTTTAGAAAAGTTTAATTTTATTTAAATATTCCAAATACATTCAACTGTTAGTAATATCACAGCAAACAGGCTAGTGTATGTACCGACTGTTAGTAATATCACAGCAAACAGGTTAGCATATGCACAACCTTTTGAGAGGTATTTTTCTCCCCTCTTCTTCAGGTGTTGCTGGTCTGACCAGTGACAGTACTAGCATGGAATTCAAACCTGGGTCCTTATATTCTTGATTATTGAATATAAAATACAGCTAAACACCATCATCACAAACCTTTAGAAAAATGTAATGTTTGTAAAAGTAAAGAATATTTAGCTTGAGTCTGCAGAAAAAAAGGGCAAGAGTTATGAAACACAATTAAGTCTGGACTTTAAATCACAGAGAGGTAGATTAAGAGGCAAAAAATCTGTTAACAAGTTAATGACAAAGATAATGGTCATATTGTGTTAGACACTATTATTCGTAAAATGAAATTACAATGGAAGTGGACAGTGGTGCTTGTCTTTCTTTGTTGTCATATAGAGACTGAATAAAATTAATGGCAGTAGTAAAAGAAAATACACACTTCAAAATATTTAGGTATTAGCCACAAATATGAATGGCAATAGAATTGACATATGTGGGAAAGTTAGTATACCTGTGAATATCAATGCTAAAGCTATTGGTTTAAATTATACATTGTGAAGAGTCTACTAAAAAGAAATTTAAAATAATTAAGAGAATGGGAAACAGAAGTTAGAAAGCTGTTCCCCCATTTATTTAAGCCAGGATTGTGAATTACAAAACATGGCTGGTGGATATTGAAATTGTAAATTATACTCAGCTTATAGTATGCAAACTTCATAAGGTTCCATTTGTCTTAAGACCCTAAATTAAGCAGACTATTAAAGATATGATCAACAAAGGTATTTTGTCTCCAATTGGAGATTCATCATGGGCTACACCAGTAGATGGAGCTTGAAGATGAACAGGAGCATTTGATTGTGCAGAGATTATCATGTTACCCTTAATAAATTTGTAAATAAAAAAGCTTATCCAATCCCATGCTTACATGAAGTTTTAGCATCACTTAAGAAGGTGGCATTCTTTGCAAAAATCAATCTTAAGTCAGCTTTTCATCAAATACCTGCTGAATTGCTAATGATCAATACTCATCTGGGACTTTATAAGTGCAACAAGTTGCTTTGTAAAATTACAGTTGCTCCAAATGTGTTTCAAATGAATGGTTTATTCCAGGCATGAAGAAGTTATTCCTTATTTGTATGATATTTTAGGAACTGCTTAAACAGAAAGTGAATTGGAGTTATTTCTTATTTATATGACATTTTAATAACTGCTCAAACAGAAAGTGAATTGGAAACATGCATGTTGAATGTTTGGGTGAGGCCTGATAAAGTTGAAGTTAGAATTAATCCTTCTAAATGTATATGGGTTATGGGTGAAATTAAATGTCTGGACCATCAAACATCACATGATCACCATCTCTATACTAGCACATAATTTGTTGTATGGGGAGTTTTGCCTTTGTTTAAATGTCTGGACCATGTTTTAAATCAAAAAGGACAATACCTTAACCAGAGCAGCTATAAATGCTCCCAAACCTAGGAACATAACAGATTTGCAGGATTTTCTAGGATTACTCAACTTTTTTGAGAGTTTCCTTAAAGAAAGTCACATGTTTGTATACCATTGCATGAGCTACTGCATAAAGGAAAATGCTAGAAATGAACTAAAGAGTATGATTTAGCTTTCCAGAAAGCAAAACATTTACTAACGTCTAAGCAATTTCTTGTACATTATAACAGTGACCAGAAAATATTACAACAGATGCTTCAAATTTCATTGTTGTAGCTGTCATTTCTCATTGTGGTTATGGAGAAGAATGTCATATTTCATTTGCCTCAAGAACTCTAACAATGGCTGAAAATATTATAAACAACTTGACAAAGAAGCTCTGGCTATAATATTTGCTGTTAAAAATTATTATGTATGGATGTAAGTTCCTTATTTATACAGATCATATATTACTGGGAATTTTTGGACATGATAAAAAAACTCCTGAACATACTAACCAACATATAATTCATTGGATTAATTTTTTAACAACATATGATTTCGAATTAATTTACAAGCCTGGAAAAACAATTACTCACACTGACACTTTATCGCATTTTCTGGATGCTTGTGAATTCAAGCAAAAATGTATAGAAATAAATTTCATTGATACTTAGAAGCAAAACACTGTAAATAGTCCCAAGATTGAAAAGTGTAATAATAATGATCATCGATGTCAAAGCTTGAAAATTTGGATTTGATTTGGATGGCCTAAAAGTCAACCAAATTATATTGCAAGACCTATCTGGAATGCTTATGAAAGTCTATCTACATGTAGTGGCTGTATTCTAATGATGGATTGTGTGCTCATACCATCAGAAGGCCAGAAGAAAGTACTCAGTTTGCTACAATAAGGACATCCAGGCATAGTTCAAATGAAATAAAATTCTTAGCTCATTCATATGTTAGTTGGCCTAATTTGAAACAGAACTGAGTTGAGTGCCAGTCTATTGCTGATTTGCCTCCAAAGACTTTTCATTCATGGGCAAGAGCAATGGCATCATGACAATGCTTACATTTAGACCATGCAGGTCCAATGAAAAAATATATTTTCCTAGTTGCAATTGATTCTTATTCAAAATGGGCAGAATATAAGCTTGTTAAAAACTCTAGTGCAGAATATACTATTCATGCTCTCAAAGAGATCTTTGTAGGCCAAGGTTTTACAAAAAAATAATAATATCAGGCAAAGGGGACATGATTTACATCACAAAAATTCCAGGAGTTTCATAAGAGGAGAAAATACATATTTACTGCCTCTTATCATCCAGAATCAAATGGTTCAAACTGATCAACCAGATTTAGGAAGAAGTACACAAGCAGTTGATCAGATTATACAATGTGAATGTAATGGATAATCAAGAAGAAAAAAAAGATTTACCTCTCATCAGATGCACCAGGATTAGATGACAACTAACAAGATTGCAAGATTATTTTTTGTAACCGGGAAGAGCTGATTTCTAGAGTGGAGGATGAATGGACTGTTCTGTGCATATATATGCACATTTAGTGTAAATAAAGTTTAATAAAATCTTGTATTATACATACAGACAGCATATTGGTATAAATGTATTCTAGAAAATAGCATAAAACTGAAAATATGAATTTGATACTGAGCAAGGTGTATATATTTAAATGAGTCCTACTAGGTATTTTGAACAGCATAAATATAACAGGATATGTTCTAGCCGAGCAGAGCAACGTTTTATATAATCGTGAGCAGCAATTGTGCAACTTTGTATGCAGAAAAATGTAATGGGTGCGCTAGTCGTTGTAATGTTTTGTTTGATTAAATTACTGCAAATGCATATAGAGCTGGTCAACGTAAATTTCACACCTGTATATAACAATTTTAACATCACGGATCATATCTTAATTAATAAATATATATAAGCAATATTAACTCCATTAATACAAACTAATACATATATATATATGTAATGGTTAGTATACACTTAAACTAATATAAACTGTGTAACTACACATTTTATCAATAAAATAAAAAATGTTATATTTTTGGATAGTTGAGAAAAAGATGAGTCTATATTTGTAAGATTAAAGATAAAGAGATGGAAGTGAAGAACTTTTTGATAGATATAAAAACTTTAGTTTATACTTTTAAAAAAAAAGAGAGATCGGAAAAGACTTTATGAAGTTTGTTTAATATTTAATTAAAGAAAAAAAATTCCATTGATTTTTTTTTTTTTTAAAAAAGTTTAATTAATTATACTTAAGGTTTTATAATTAAAAGATTAGCTCTATAAAAAGCAGAAAAACTATCTGTTAAAAAAATAAATAAATAAATGTGTGTGTGTGAGGATATTTACAGGGAAAAAAAGTTTTAGTCAGATATCAGAGATAGTATAAAAAAATTAAGACTGGGTTAATTCACTCTTTCATGCTTAATTCACATGTTCAAATTTTTTCATTTGGAAAAGTTAATTTGCATTCTTTTTTTCTCAGATTCGAAGATAAACACATTCCATCGTATTGGTAGAGTGTATGAAACTGTAATGTCATGAACTCTGAGTTAAAAAAGAAGATGATAATAACTATCTATATAAAAAGAATTACAACGAGTCAGAAAATACTATAATACTGGCTATAATAAAAAACTTTTCTATTCAAATCACTTTCAATGGCATTTACGTATCATTCCATCACTGGATGTTGTATTTTTTTTCATATGTCAAATGCGTTGATTGGAAAGCGAACCCGGGCCGGCTGCTTGGAAGGCAGCTATGCTAACCACTAGGGCATCAACGCTTGACATCGCTGGATGTTGTATTTTTTTTCATATGTCAAATGCGTTGACCGGGAAGTGAACCCGAACCAGCTGCTTGGAAGGCAGCTTTGCTAAACACTAGGGCATCAACGCTTGACATCGCTGGATGTTGTATTTGTTTGTTTTTTCCCCTCAAACTTATTTGATCAAATATGTGCTACCTGTTAAGTTTAAAAAATATTAAATAAATTCATGTTAACTTCACAAATTATTATTTTTTTATATAAATACTTATTCACAACATTTAATGAATTATTTGTGTGTGTGTGTATTAAAAGGTATTGCGGCGATTTTTTTATGTTTACCATAGCATCGTTCAAGCTGTTGGTTAATTATTTTTCCTAACCTATTGCCAAAATGATTAAAATTTGGGAATCTATCAGTGACAGAAGAAACCACAGTGAAGTATTTCAAAATTACAGAATAGTGCTTGTGTGAAAAGTAGGTGCTAATGAGCATGATATGAAACTTTATGTGTGAATGGAGATAATGGTGGTGTAATCTGAAAACATGTTCGAAGCAGTATTCTTCCATCATGTTTTTTTATTTTGTTTCTTACAGTTATATTAAATTTTATTTAATTACAATCATTTGGAGTTCTGTGTAATTTATTGTGTTTTTATAATCATCTTAAAAAAAAATTCAACAAAATATTTAATATGATAATTATTATCTTAAAAAAACCATTCATGTTATTTACAAGTACGACACCCCTGAAAATAGATAATTAACCCAAAAAAACACCCAGAGAAGAAAGTGAAGGAATGATTAAGTATGCTTTCAATAAGATGTACTAAGTGCAGTTAAGAGATGTATTATTAAAGATTTCGGAAATTCAGTCTCTCACTAGTAAAAAGATTCTTTGTCCTGCCTCTGGGTTAATATTGGCTGATAGTCTGAAGATGAGAGCATTAATCTCAGATTGTCTCAATGTCCCAAAAAAGTTTGTTCCCATTGCTCAAAAATGTCCATAGCTTGTGGAAATGAAAAAGTATACAAAATAAATAATTCAAAGAGAGCCAAACTCAGGGATTAAAAATTAAAAATGAAGTAAAGAAATATTAAAAGATACATTAGATTTAAAAAGATATTTAGATAATAAACTTAGAAATTATTAAATTCGCATTAAAAATATTTGGATTGTCTTGGCCTTCACTATTGAGGTTTATTGAAAATGTAGATCTCTCTTTTATAGTAAAGTAAATTGGTATGTTAGTGAAATATATGATACCCTTTACAGTTTTTTTTTATTTGAAAAAAAAAAAGCATGCTAATATAATATTTTTCTGACACGTAAGTTCAGGGATTAACTTTTATTATATATTTATATGCCTATAATCATGTACTTTTTATTAATCAAACTGTTTTAATAAAGATTTTTTATTATTATCTAAAACTATGCTATTCTTATTCAAGTCTTGTCTCATTACCAATATATACTTAACTGAATAGCTTGTTGATATTCCCAGGTTTGTCTATACTCTAAACTAACAAGTGGGTTTCAAAAAATATTGTATTATGAATTTGGAAGAATTTATAAATAAATTAAATAATGTAAAGTTAAATAGAAATTGAATGATTGTTACATTTGATATTCAAAAATTGTATCAGAGTATACTGAAACAGTAAGATCTGCTTTGCAGATCCTCGTTTCACCTTTTCTCACCTTTTTCCTACCGTCATACCTTAGTTTAAACCCCAATGTATCGTAGTGTGTCTGCAATGCACTTATATACTGAAAATCCCATCCAATTTTAAACCATGAGTACAATGCTCGCGTTATATATAAGTGTATAATTCATGCCCCATTAATAAAACGTTATAAATTATGTGTATGTTCATATAATTTAGATTTATTTAAAAAGTAGGTTATTATTTTGTTTAAATGCGCACACACTGTTCATATAATTTAGAAATATGTAAAAAGTAGGTTATTATTTTGTTTAAATCTATTTACAAAAATATATTACAGTCGTAATATATTTGTTTTGATTTAAAATAAAATTCATATTCGTTTAGTAAATAGATTCAAATATTGAAAATTAAAAAGTAAAATAATTTTCTTTTAGATGTAATAAAAGTCATGCCATATATTTTCTGTTAAAATAAATGAGGGCTGATAGGAACAATAGTTTTAATTATTTAATGTTATAGAAGCTTATCTAAAAATACAGTAGATGTCCACTTAAGGTTTTTCTTTCAATTAGTAAAAGTTGTTTTAATTAAATCAAATTTGTAATTCGAATGTCGATGAGGAAATTAACAATAGAAATTAATAAAAATTTTGTTGAATTCCTTTAGACATTCGGATAGGATTGATTACAGCTGATAAGTAAGCAAAGTCTGAAATATTTTTGTAATGCTCCAGGGCAGTTATATTGTGCAATTTCACTATAAATAGGAGAGTTTTCTTTTGTTCTTCATTTTAGCAATATTCCAGCAAATATTCTAGTGATTCTAATATCATTCTATAATTATTTTAGCAAGATTCCTAGCATTATTCTTCGAGCAAGATTTCTAATATATATTGTCCTGAGATTTTCTAGCTATGTGCCTGCAAACTGAAATTTGAAGCCGAGTTTTCATCTTCAAATCAATTTACCATGTCTACAGTCTCACCTATAAATCACCCAATCTTTAAAATTGCTAACTTTGAAATGATGGAGTAGAGCCGGCAAGGCTATTTTCCCCTTGGGAATGGCCGGCCGCTGCTCTATACCATCGAAAGCTGTCATATAAGGAATCCCGAAACTGCTGCTGCTGCTGAAATATGAACAATACCAGATTTTGCTGCTGAATCATATAAAACCTGCTGACCATCAATCAACCTGCAAATGCTTCTCCAGAGGCAACTCCACATTAACCCAAGAGCTCTTGTCATTCCTATAACTAATATGCTTTAGCTATTTTAAATTGTTTTTCCATTTTACTTGACTTTATTATGTATTCCTTTAAAATGTTCTAATAATCAATAATTTTGCTCTCTATCCTTGGGTTAATATTTTCTATTTATTAATCTTTCTTTTATTTTATTATGATAGTGTGTCAGAATAGTCTTTGACTGAGTGAATTATTCCCTTGTTGAAAGCAAGACACCAATATTAAGGCATCTTAAATTTATAAAAATTCCCATTTTTATTATCTCGTGAATCACTCGTTCGAGGGCTATTCTAATCTTCGTTAATATGTATAATAATTAAATAGTTTAAAATCTACATTTTGTCGATTTTAACCTAATATGAGAGTATGTGCGAGGTCAATGATTAAATGTGCCACAAATGCATGATTGTGTAAATAAATCTATGCTTTCTTTTCAAACCTGCAAGCATGCATTTTCCTATTTTAAAATATTCTGCTTTAATTTCAAGGTTCGTAATTTGACATCGAGAATGGGTGGACCCTTTTAAATAAATTTCTGGGAATTTGATTGGGCATTTTCTCAATCTAAGTGAATTCATTTTGTATATTTTATATACATTAGTCGAGTATTGCTGGTAAATGAATTGGTTGTCGAGACCGCTTTGTTTCTCTCCAAGGGTTCCCAGGCAGAGCATGTACTCAAATGTCACACCTGGGAATTAGCTGCAGCCATCACTCAGTCACTAAGTTTTGGATGAGTCCAGACTTCGGCTGTCCATGACAACACATTCCTATGGGTCAGCGGCGAGATGCCCTCCATAGTCCTTTCAAATATTCACCATTATTTTACTTATATATTTTACAAAGCATCCGTGATTTAAATGTATCACACCCTCCATTCTTTAATAAATTCATTATTAGCAATACCAACCTCCCAATATAACTTTAATTATAATTATAAAATAAATGCCTTGATCACATCCCCATTTTATCACTTAGTAAGCTTTGGTCCATGCTATTCTCGAAATCAAGAAATATTCTATAAACCTTAATATTCAAATGTTTTATTAAACTTCAAAGTTACTCAAAGCACCTCACACATGTTTCCATCTCTTTTAAGCACATTATCATAATACTATATTAGCCCGAGGGATAGACTATATATTCTTAACAACCTTTTATGTAATTTTATGGAATGTTATGCTAACAGCCATTTTAGTAAGCATCCCTGTCTCATATAAGCAGACAGTGGCATTATATATATTTCTTTCTATCTAAATAAATCTTTGAAATCTTTTAAAACTAATTTTGATCTTTTATTTTATTGATCTCTATCATTGTCTCGGTCTATATATCTATTTTATACATTTCTTTTGTACCATCCATAGATGTTAATTAGCAACCCAACTTATCTCATAGTATAGAGTCTCTTTGTTTCTCCCTGACCACCAGGCACCAGTAAAGGGATATATTATTAGTAGCATCAGATGCATTATCATGTAGGTGACGCTGTGAAATTTAGACTTTAGATTCGAACTTAGTATATCTAGAAGGCCACCCCTCCTAGAGTGTTCAGTTTCATGTTTGGGGTTTGAATTCTGCAGGGTGTTAGCGAGATAGATGATTCTGACCATTACAGTACATAGGGAAAATAATATAAAAATAGTTATTGGTAAAATAAAAACGAGTAATATGATTTTAAATATAAGAAAGAATTTTGGAATATAACAGAGAGTTGGTTTATGAGTTGCTCTATTAGTGAGATTTCATCATCATTTATGATTGATTATATAGAGAAAATATAATTGATAAGTATAGAAAAAATAAAGAAATTATAGAATATCATAGATATGTTAATGATATCATTGTAATAGGTAATAGTAGAAATATTGTTATTGCATATAAAAAATTGAACAATAATAAATAAAATAATAAGTTTATAATGGAAAAAAAAGAAGGGATTAAAGTGTTTAGACATTTATTTAAGAAAAGAAATTAATGGTGAAATAATTATTAAATATTATATTAAGAATAAAGAAAAAAAGTGGTATAATTGTTTCAAATTTATATAAGCCATAGGCTCAGAAAATAACAGCTTTGGAAGGAGTTAATATAAAAAATGATAAGCTAACATTGAATGAAGAAGCATTTGAACAGAAATTGAAAATTAAAAAATGATTTTGTTAATATGGGCTATAAAATAAAGAATTTTAAAAATAAAAATAATACAAATGATAGTGCAAGGCATGAGTAATGAAGTAGGAAGTGGGTTTCAGTTATATATTAAGAAAATTTATATAAGACATTGATAAAAGAGAAGTTACCTGATGATAGAAAGGAAAAACAGTAAATGTTTAGGAAAATGTATTTGTAATGTAAAAAATATGGGTAATATTAAAAATAGGGTAAGGCTAATTTATAAAATTAGTCGTGAATTTTGCAATATGATATATGTAGGTAAGACAGAAAAGAGTGTGAAAAAGGGAAGGAGCATTATAAAACAATTAATAGAAAGAATATGAAATCAAAGCCATATATACATTTTTTGGATACTGGACATAAAATAAATTGTGTAAAAAATATTCAAGTAATAAAGTATTTTAAAAATTACAAAAAAAAAATGTTATAAAACTTTGCATGGTCCAGCATACCTAGAAGATGGGGTGTAATGTAAAAAAATTCTCATTGAGAAGAATTGCAGTAGGATAGTCATGTGATTTTGTAAAAAGAAACATCTTGATAAGATTCCAATAAGAAATGAACACCAGGTTGATGTATTAAATAAATTTTTTATTTATTGTAAGTCGTCTGTTTCGATTTTGTTTAAATTGTATTATTTTAAATTTTATATATAAAAGGTTACATTATGTCAAGCATTGGTGGTTGAGAGGTCAGCGATGGCTGCTTTACAAGTAGTTGTCCCGGGTTAGCGGGTTCACTTCCTGGCTGATGCTATGACACATGGGGAAAAAAAAGGTAACCTTATGTATAAATTCTAACACTGAAATTTGATCATTTAAAGTATTAAAATAAAAATACAGCTATCCACACTATCATGTTTCTATTAGACACTTCTGCAATTTGACCTATACCCTTGAGCTATCTATGGTTTTTTTCTTAAATAAACTGGTACCTTGATACAATAAATGTCTACTATGCTTAAACAAAATAACATTCTGGTTCATAAGATGCTACATAAGCTTTAATCCCACATCTCACAATACTAAAACCCTCTTTGCAAAAAAAAAAGATAACATTAAAAGCAGATACCAGATCCATGCAATATTTGATATTTTTGCAGCTACTCAAAGTCTGATCTCATACACAACAACCCAATGATTTAGCTATTGTTTACATTCATTAATATATATATTGATTATTCTCAAATATAATTAATATTTAGTATATAATATCTATTTTGCTATTTCCCTACTCAAAGTTTCTTTTCTCCTTTTTTAAAAACAATATTTATAAATAATCTTTAATTTCAATGTAATTTTATCATACAATTCATAAAATGTAAATAGTAAACCAAATAAAGTGAATTTAATACTAGAATATTAGCAATGTGTTAACAAGGCAATGCTACAATTAGTAAATTTCTGAATTCCATTGGTTTATTTAGAATTTGGTTCATAGCCTATTATAAAGCTGCAATGACATCAGATTAATTAATAATATTCTTTTTGACTGGGTTGTGATTATGTAATGTATATATGTATGTAAATTATTATTACATGAATTAAATATTTCCATGAAATATTATAATAAAAAATAGAAATGAAAAGATAATATCCATGTAAACAGAGATCACTTTTAACCTTTGATGTTACTAAAAAATTCATTTCAACAAAAATTTTATTAACAATAAATAGTGATTACATACTAATAAAGGATAGATAAATGAATAAATTGTACAATAATATGATTGTATAATGTTCTATTTGTTATCTGGCTAGATTTTGTTATGAGAGTACAGTTGTTATACTCTTATGTGGTTAGGTATAGTGATGATACTAAAAAATTATCAACTACTATTAATTGATAATTCCTGATACTAAACAAGTTTATCATTAACCTATAATAGCTCTTTTCTTGGAAAAGGAGAAGATCCTCTTTTACTTCAAATGCAAGTTCTTATATGAATTTAAATCTAGTGTAACGGAATATAATATCCCGTCACATTATTTTAAAATTAAAATAAAAGATCATAAATAAAAATTGATTTATTAAAAAGAAAAAAAAACTTAATTTAAAAACTGTTTAACATATATATAGATCGCATGATGGACAACTTTAAAAACTTTTAAAAAATAAAAATATTTGAAAGTAATTTTTTTGTAAAAAAGTAAAGATTGATATTTTAAAAATAGAAATAATGTTGATTTCTATAGTCTTAGAAAATGGAAATGATTGTCTTATTAATTAAATGACTGTTCAAAAGCAAACTACGTCGTGAGGCATGTAAAATAAATTAAATGGTCAGATAAGAGAATACAAAGGAATTAAATGACCAATGCAAACATAAAAATGACAGCATGGACCATAACTGAAACACGAATGGATTAGTGACGTCTTGCTCGTTGAAATCTCAAGATCTAATAATAAGAGACTAATAAAAATATAAAAGCCAAATTATTATTATAATTGTTATCTTAGAGAGCTGACTATGAATAGATCATTATAACTAGCTATATTGCAGATTTTCACGATGTGGAAGTCTGCAATAAATTTAATTTTCCGGACAAACCAGCTGAGGCCTCTGGATGACAGTTCCTAACCAAATGCATGGCAAGTTGCAGTTTCATTTCAAAAAAGGACAAAATCTACAAAAGTGATCATGAAGATGGACTTCTCAATCTATTAAATCCGTAAAGTATGAACTATTGTGTCTATCTAATAAGAACTTTCCTAAAATTGCAAGTAATTAATAACTGAAAATAAGAACTCTTATCTGACTTAAATAATGCAAATTCAATTATTGATATTTTTTTATGTAGATGTTTAAGCAATCATTTCCATTTCATTTTTTTTTTGTGTGTGTGTGTGTTATGTTTTAACTAAAATGTATTAAATTTAAAGTTGGGTGTAGATAGCTGCATGGATAAAGATTAATAACTATGTTTAAATTCGTTTATGTTTAATTTAAGGGATTTTAATTTCAGGCTATTTGTTTTGTGGTTGTGTCAGTGCTAGTGGAGAGATATATAGACATTTATATTAATGTAATGTGAAGCATGTTTAGCATACAGGGCAACATGCCCACCTGAATGCATGACCCCAAAGAGGCAGTCATACCGTTGCAATGGTTGCAGATGTATTTCCTGCACCATTAACCCCTTCTAGCTCTATGGACAGGGATTTATAAGTCGGCAGAAAGACCGCTCTCTCCCCATAAGTAGCATTCTTTAAAATATATATATATACATGATTCCTTAGTCTGACAGATGCACTTTCCTGTTCTAGACACGGATCATTTCCTTCAAATAATATCACGCTGTCAGATGCACATTCCTGTCTGCGTGGTTTTATGCTATCATCTTCATATTGCATTGATTGCAACTATATATCTGGAAGCAGGCATTGTGTTGACTACGAACTTTTAGTCTGAGATTGAATGAATGTTTTGATAAGTTTTTAAGTGAAAAAAAAAAAATCTATGTAGACTATCTATGCTCGATATACTAAAGTAAAATATAATTTAAATATCCATCTGTGTGATCTATTTAAAATAGTAATTTAAATTTTAAAAAAAAATATTAATGTTAAAATCTAAAAAGAAATTTATTCCTCAATTTTAAATGTGCGTTAATAAAAATCTATTTGTGTGTTAATTACTGGCAGTGGCTTCTTTTATTTTATTGTTCTAAATATTTAATATATACTTTGAGAATAGAAATCTATTGAAACTTATAAATGTTTAAAATCTCTGCTACTCTATGAGCTAGTGACCTTGGGCAAACGATCGGAATCCAAATATATAAATTAAAATAAAAAAAATTTTTTTTAAACTTAACTTACCTGCCTACTATATAAATTATCTAGGTCAAATGCCTAGTGGCGCCCAGTAGTGCAGATTATGTGAAGTCTCCTTCTCCCCGATCATTAAACTAGAAAGCTATTTTTTTATTGGTGTGAAAATGTGAAAGAATAACATTGTTCTTATTATTACTTGTTGATATGAAGATTTTCACAGATTACAGATATAAATGATATATTTTGCAAATTCATTCATGAATGATTTTTATAATTAATTTACCAAAATTTTGGCTTGGGTACACAAGCCATCAACTGGGTGATGAATAGAATATTTTAAAGATGGTTATAGATGTGCTGCAAACACTGATTTACAAGTATGTAAAAAAACAGGTATATAAATTATATGCAGATGAACCTGCAAGGTATATAATTATTACTTATATATATTTTGTGAAATATATAAATCTGAATATTTTATTCTATGGTTAGGATTTTCTAGTTATCCAATAAAGAAATGGCTAATTAGACTAACTACTTAAAAAAAATCTAAATAATTTTTCTTTGGAAGGATGTGGAAAAGGGCTTAAAAATCTTTTTATGATCTATTTGTCATTTTACAAGGATCTGTGTGTGTATATATATATTTTACATCTACACACATATATTTCAATTGTGTTGGAACTGTTATTTTATAGTAATACTTATTGATAGATACATTTAGTTGAAATAAATAAATGCAAAGTAAACAGTAAAAAAACAATAAAAACAATATTGGATTTTCTACTTAGGTTAAAAAACAAAACAAAACAAACAAAAAACGTATTTTTTAATTCTAAAAAAAATTCTAAGACGACAAATAAAAATATCTCACAGACAAACTTATATAATAATTAATAAAAATCAAGATTAAGTTATGTATATGTGAATTATGTAACTTGCCTGTGATTGTATTCAACCAATAAGACATTACATGGCCAAGAAGACATCACAATATTAAAAAACTACATTCACTATCATATATAGTAAATGGACTAATTTTAGTTCTATAGAACTATACAAGAAAAGTGGCTTGGATTGAAAAAAAATGCAGCTTTTACAATTTGGGTTGGTAGCTTGATACAAAGAATAAAAAGTAGCTGATAAAAAAATTATTAGGTTCAAAAGGTCAAAGTGCACTATTCACAAATTCAAAAGCGCCTGGAGATATTCGGTTAGGACACCATTGGATAAGGATTAATTAAATGTCACCATCTGGCATCTAATGATTACTAAAGCTTGCACTAGAGGGCATAAACACAGTGAGGGTGGAATAAATTGTGAATGTGATTGTATTTTATATATTACTGTGATATATGGATTTGCCATTACTGAACTGAGAAATATATTAATAAAATAAAAAAATAATTCAAACATGAGAACAATGGCTAAAATTGTGATATAGTAATAAATAAAATAATTGTTTGGTTGGTCATACAAAAGAGGTCATGTGATATTTGCAAAAGAGAAGTAATAAAATTAAGTTCCATATAACACTAGGGCCCCATTATCTCTTACCATCGATTATTTATAATAAAAAAATATTAAATAAAAAATTAAAATTCGAATTTGAAAATGTTGGTGCACATTTTTTTTTTAAAGTGTCATAGCATCAGCTGGCACACGAACCCGCAACTGCCTGCAAGTGCAAGGCGGTTGTGCTGACCTCTCGACCACCAATGTAAGATTGAAGAGTCACATTATTAATTATTTCCAGCCTTTTTCATTTTATACCTCGACTGCATTACCTAGTCACATGATTGTTAACAAAGTGAAAGTATTATTTTATAGTCAAAATAAGAATCATAGATCACATGACCATATTTTCTTAAGCTTGTAAGTTATAAACAATGAGGATTGCCAATTCCTCAACAAGCTTTGTGATAAATGCTTAGCCAGAAAAAGCATTTAAAATATCTCTATAAGGAACCCCCCCCCCCCCAAACACCTGACCATGGTTTCATGCTTTGGCACTCCTCAGAGAGGTGCCAGGGTGGGTTCAGACACTAGATCTAAAAATACCAACCCAAAGCCAGCATTTTGACTATTATTTTATGTTTTGAAATATTAAATAAAAATTTCACTTCAAATATCCATAGTTAATGATAAGGTAATTCTACTACAACAAAGAGCAGAGGCACAATACTTCCTTTACGTTATAAAAAGAAAATAACTGATTTAGTATAAAGGCAATATAAGCCTTGTGCTAAATTAGTTGGATGTTCTATAAAAATAAATTATTATTTTATAAATTACAGTTTCCCTCCCTCTGCCTTATTCCTGTACTGCTATTTTTATAAATTCATTATTATTTTTGTTGTCTTAATATATATACTTTTAAAATTAAATTATATCATAGGAATATATTATGCACCACGTTGCACAACCCATGTTTTAAAGCCAAAAGAAAGAGATTTAGAATAAAATTTTGTAAAATAATATAAGAAGAATTATAAATAATTTTTAACCCTGAATGGATTAATTGATATTCGTTCTCCCCATGATTAAACATGATTAAATAAAAATCTCATAAATAGATTTTTATAAGAATATATCTTAAATGATAAAAATGTATATTTTTATGATGAGTGTTTATTTAAAGCAAATGTTTTTTTCTATTATTGTATTATTAATATTTTATAATTAAAATATTTATTGATAAAGAAAGGAAACATTTTATTAATTTACTTTTAAAAAAAGACAACACAGAAGGTTCAGTTCAGAATGTTAATTAAATAAACCATTTTAAAAAACAACAACTAATTAATGAATGTTATCAAAATACACTATTAGAGTGAATTAAAAATAAAATTATTTTATTAAATTATAAAAGTTACAATTAAAGAAGAAACATATCCTGCTTTTCTAATTTAATAAAAGAGAAACGGAGATAAAGTAAAAATTCAGTTTAGACAATTTTACATTTTTTTAATATTCATTAATGACTGGATATTTATCATTCAAACTTTCATAAATATTCAGTCTAGTTATTGTTTTGTGATTGGTGGCAGTGATGAGAGAACATTTCTTAAATAGGCAATATTTTTATCAATGTGGCTATGGTCAATGTAAATCTCTATATATTCTATCTTTTATTGTATAATGATATATAACTCCAATTTTTTTATTATTAATACTTCTTAGATAAGCATTTTGGCAATCACATTTATTACATACATCACACATGCATTTTTAAACCAACTGTTGTTATTTAATACTCATTAATCACAGGTTTCAATTCATATCTGTGGGTAAAAACCATTCAAACTACCTAATTGCATAATATGCCATTGGATTCTGCATTAAGCTTTTTTCCAAAAATGCTATTCATTTTAAAATAGATTTTAAAAAGTATAGTTTTTACAATAATTTTAATAAATTGTTTACTTTCCATATTTTACTTTTTTAAAATGAAAAAAATATGTATGATTTTTAAAATAAATTCAAAATTCTTTTCAAAAGAATTTACTAACGTAAAATATTTTAAAATTTTATTATAATTATTAAACCATTAAGCATCACATGATCACATTTTATATACTAGCACATTAATTGTTGATAAACAGAGCAAAACTCTCCATACAGTATTGCCACATGTGCTAAACAGAGTAATCAATGGATGCCAGAAGGCTTGTACATAAAATCCCTATCTAATGCCTACTCATCCAATATCCCCAGACTAGTTTCTGGCTTGTGGCCTTCGTCAGTGAGGAGCTTTGGATCTGAGAGCACTGCATCTAGATCTTAGGATATCAGATCCAAAGCTCCTCACTGACAAAGGCCACAAGCCAGAAACTAGTCTGGCGATATTGGATAAGTAGGCATTAGATAGGGATTTTATGCACAAGCCTTCTGGCATCCATTGATTACTCTATTTAGCACAGGTGGCAATACTGTATGGAGAGTTTTGCTCTGTTTATCAATAATTATTAAACTTACCATTTACATTGTACTTATTCTTCATTTTTAGAATAAATTATTTTTTTAGTAATTAGTATTGCAAACTTACAAAGCTTGCAAAAAATGTTATACGGCATATAGTTAGATATTATAAAAGAAAACACAAAACCGCATAAATAGTCTGCAAATAATTATCTCTATATATGCATATTTCAATGAATATAAAACAAACAGAAATTGAACACGATATCTTTATTATTTCAATATTTATACATAAATTTATTATTTTAGATTATTTATGAGTAAAAATAAACAAATTTAACAGGCACTCTTTAAGTAAACAAAGGCAAAACTCTCCATTGATTACTCTGGTTGGCACAGGGTGGCACTACTGTATGGAGAGTTTTGCCTTTGTTTACAACAATTATGTGCTAGTATAAGTGATGATGATCATGTGATGTTTAGTGGTTTAACACTCTTTAAGTATTTGTATAAATACATATATACATGTTGTTCAACATGATTTTATTCTTTTAAAATATTTTAAAGACTAAAAAAATTAAATTGCTATAATAAAAAATAAAATGCAGACTATGCAAATTCATTATCCATATATCATCATCATTGTCAACTATTATCAATCCGTTACAGGTGAAGGTCTCTCCAAGTTCAACCTCTAACCTTTCTTCTCCACATTATCCCTGCATACTTTCTTATTTCATCTATCTATCTCACATGTGGTCTCTTTCTGGGTCTTTTACAAGAGATTGTAAAAGACCCAACTTGTACACATATGAAATGTGACAACTAGAGTAAAAAATATTCAAAAAAATATTAAACAATAATACTATTTTTCCAAGCACTTTCGGTACCATATACCGGACTCATGACAGCATATTGAAACTCATATTGACTTTCAATATGTTGCCATAAGTCTGGTACATGTTACCAAAAGTGCTTGGCAAAATAATAATATTAATATTTTTTGAATATTTTCTACTCTACTTGTCACATTTTATATGTGCAAAATAATGTAGATTATTTGACAGTTTTTGTGTTTTATTTATATATATATATATATATATATATATATATATATATATATGTATATCTATAAAAAAATATAATATATATATATATATATATATATGGCTGCAGAAAGGAGTTTGCTATTAACTGAAAGGAGACCCTTTGATTCCTCTTGGAGGCCTTAAAGGAACCGAGCAGGGCAAATTCCTAATGTCCACTCCATACGTTCTTGTCGTTGCAGCTGTTATTACTATATGTTTATTCATATAGTATACGAACATGGATGGGCTGCTCACCAACATGCATTAGCCAGCGTGGTGAGTTTATTGGCTTTTTACCTCTGAGTTTAAGATCAAGAAACACCATGGTCTTTCTTCTCAGTGCCTGATAAGGCAGAATGAATGTTTGTGTAAATGATAAAGATTTTTCCCAATTATACAATTATGACAGACAAAAATAAAGCATGGCCCTTAATCCCAGGAGGCTGTAAAGTCACCAACCAAGGCAGCGGTTGGTGGCCGAAGGCGGAGGGTGCTAAGAATATCCTGGAGGCGGACCCAGGCTGCCATTTGATGACGACTTTTTATTTAGGTACTTACAACTGCAGATCACTTTCAAGTGAAGGAAGATTGCAAGAATTAGAAGAAGAACTCTCTTATATTAAATGGGATATTATTGGACTTTGTGAAGTTAGAAGAAAAGGTGAAGAGACAATTGATTTAAAAAGTGGACATATGCTCTATTATAAAGGCACAAATATTGGAAATACAAGTGGAGTAGGATTCATTATAAATAAAAAGTGGAAGAACAATATTGTGGAGATTGATGGTGTATCAGACAGAGTGGCAAGATTAGTTATACAACTTAATAGCAGATATCAAATGCAGATAATTCAGGTTTATGCCCCAACAAGTTCTCACAGTGATGAAGTAGTAGAAGATTTTTATATGGATGTACAAAAGGCTTTTGATCAGAGTAAACAACATTTTAAAATTGTTATGGGAGATTTTAATGCTAGAATTGGTAAACAAATGAAAGATGAAAGGGTTGTAGGTAATTTTGGTTATGGTAATAGAAATGAGAGAGGACATAGACTTGTGGAGTTTGCAGAGAAGGAAAAACTTTATATTATGAATTCTTTTTTTGAGAAAAATGTTAGAAGGAAATGGACATGGAAGCATCCAAATGAAGGTACAGCAGAATTGGATTATATTTTGACTAACAGGAAATACATATTTCAAGATTGTAATGTTCTTAATAAATTTAATACAGGAAGAGATCACTGATTAGTAAGATGTAAGATACATGCTAATGTAAAACTAGAGAGACAAAATTATTAAGGAAAACAATATTTACAGTTGATATTCCTAATCTTCAGAAACATTCTAATGAATTTAAATTAGAACTTACAAATCGGTTTCAAGTATTAGTAGATTTTGAACATGATTCAGATTTGAATGAAATTAATATGAAAATAATTGATACACTTTTAAAAACTGCAACAAAGATAGCTGGTAGAAAAAAGCAGCAATTGACTAATAAAATTTCTACTGAGACTAGAGAACTTATGAAGAAAAGAAGGAATATGAAGATATGCAAGAATGATGCATTAAAAAGAATTGAATATCTTGAATTTTGTAAAATGGTGCGGAAAAGAGTTGAAAATGATATAAGAAAGTATAACTGTGAACTAGCAAGAAAAGCTGTAGAAGAAAATAAAAGTCTTAAGAATGTAAAACAACATTTTGGTATTGGTAGGAAATTTATATCTGCAATAAGGAAAAAAAGATGGAATTATTACTAAAAAGAGGGATGACATTATGAAATTGGTAGAAGATTTTTATCAAGAATTATATAGTAATAAAGAACAAGTACCTCCTATATCTATTACATCTTCCGAATTGCCCAGAATTTTAAATGAAGAAGTGAGAAATGCAATTAAATGTATGAAAAAAGGAAAGGCTCCAGGTAATGATGGAATTATAATTGATATATTAAAAGAAGCAGGTGAAGAAACAGAAAAAATATTAGCAAAGTTATATACCAAATGTCTAAATGATAAAGATGTACCGGATGATTGGAAGAATGCAGTAATAATATTAATATTTAAAAAAGGTGATAAAGAAGATATTAGAAATTACAGACCTATCAGCCTTTTATCAGTTTTATATAAAATTTTTACCAAGATAATTACAACTCGTCTACAGAGAACCTTGGATTTTCACCAACCAAGAGAACAAGCTGGATTTAAAAGTGGTTTTAGTACAGTAGATCATATTCAAGTATTGAGAGAAGTTATAGAAAGGACAAATGAATATGAGTTGTCATTATGTTTTGGATTTGTAGATTATGAAAAGGCATTTGATTCTATAAACATTTCTTCAGTGATTAAAGCATTGGATCATCAAGGTATAGATCCAGGATATTGCCAAATTTTAAAGAATATTTATAAAAATGCAACAGCAACAATTAGATTACATAATGATACTGGGAAAGTCAACATTGAGAAAGGTGTAAGACAAGGTGACTCCATATCTCCAAAACTTTTTACAGCAGTGCTGCAAGAAGTATTTTGTGGATTAAAATGGGAAACTAAAGGAGTGAAAGTAAATGGAGATTATTTAAGTTATTTAGATTTCGCAGATGATGTAGTTGTTTTTGCAAATAATGCTTCCGAGCTGCAGGAAATGTTGCAGGAGTTATCAGATGAAAGTAGGAAAGTAGGACTAAAGATAAATGTTAAAAAGACTAAAGTAATGTTTAATCGATTTGCTCAAAATATGAAAATAAAGATTGATTATGATGAATTAGAAGAAGTTAAGAGTTACAAATACCTTGGTCAGATTATTAATACAGATGGAAACATAATAGAGGAAATTAATCATAGAATTAAACTTGGTTGGAGTGCTTTTGGTAGAAATAACTTGATATTAAAAGGAAATATGCCTATGTGTTTGAAAAGAAAGGTTTTTAACAAATGTGTTTTACCAGTTCTTACTTATGGATCTGAGACTTGGACACTTAATAGAAGATCAATACAGAGACTTCAGACCACTCAAAGAAGTATGGAGAGATGTATGTTGGGAGTAACAAGAAGAGATCGAAAACGCAATGTATGGGTAAGAGAACAAACAGGTGTTACTGACCTCATTGAAAAAATTAAAAGATTGAAGTGGAGTTGGGCTGGACATATTGCTAGAAGAGATGATAATAGATGGACAATTGAAATTTTAAACTGGATTCCAAGAGATTGTAAAAGACCCAGAAGGAGACCACATGTAAGATGGATGGATGAAATAAGAAAATGTGTAGGGGTGATGTGGAGAAGAGAAGCTAAAGATCGGAGAAGATGGATTAAACTTGGAGAGACCTTCATCCTGCAGTGGATTGATAATGGTTGATAATGATGATGATGATATATATATATATATGTTATGTATTTCTCTTAAAAATTATAATTTATTAATGTTATTTTTAAATAATATTTTACTTTATGAAGCACAGATAGTTGAAACTGAAATAAATTGAGATACGGGAAATCTCTTTGCACTCGTTATAATGCTTATTTGACAGCCAATCAGATGTTGTGATGGCTGTTCGACTGACAAACCATAAACACATGACAAAGAATTTACAAGAAAAGGGCAGCCATCCTTTTTTTTACTTTTCTTTCTATATATTTAAACCAGTCGAAATTATTTAGGTTTGAAGGTGTGAAGCTTTAAATATCTTCACAATTAACTCACAGAGTCTAAATTATAAATGTACAGCACAAAATCCTATGATTTACTATGCAGTAGCTTTTCAAAATGCTATAACTTGCAGTAAAGTATGTAAATAATATTTTAATTTGTGAAGTGCTGATAGTTGAAACTGAAATAAATTGAGATACTGGAAATCTCTTTGCACTTGTTATAATGCTTATCTGACAGCCAATCAGATGTTGTGATGGCTGTCTGAATGACAATCAAACCATAAACACACAACAAAGAATTTATGAGTAAAGGGTGGCCACCCTTTTCTCTACTTTTCTTTCTATATATCTAAGCCAGTCAGAAGTATTTAGGTTTGAAAGCACAAAGCTTTAAATATCTACACAATTAACTCACCGAGTCTAAATTATAAATGTACAGTGCGAAATCATTTAACTTGCAGTAAAGTATGTAAATAATATTTTAATTTGTGAAGTGCAGATAGTTGAAACTGAAATAAATTGAGATACTGGAAATCTCTTTGAGCTCAATTTATCCTCAATAACATGCAATAATTTATTCTCAAATATTTTTAACTTGCTTTCTTAAAGAAGAAATGTAACCAAGATATCTTTTTGATACAAATCAGTAGAGAATGGTTTTTTAATTTGTTTAACGATGACATAAATTCTACTATTGCTAACACTTTTTACACAGCATTTTAAGCATAATTCTATGAGGTATCTAATAATTTTGTTATCAAAAGTTCAATTTTAAAATTTATTCTATTAAAATGTTAAAATTTTAATTTTTTTTTATAAACTTGTTATATTTTACAGTTTTTTTCTATAACATCAATCTCTATACTTCTGCTCTGAAATATCAACTCCAGGAATGCACTCTAAAATAAATATAAAGATATTTTAAACTAAAGAAATTTGAGAAGTATCTTATTTTGACTTTTATAAGTTATTAGCACTTCCTAATTTTCAATACTGGAAGCAGGATATACCACACATTAATTCAAAACGTTAATTAATAAAAAAACTGGAATTTAATCTGCTAATAAAAGATGTTAATAAAATAAATACTCAATTTAAGTTCATACAAATGGTTTTATATAGATGATCTGAACTATTCATTTCAATAAAAATTTTATTAACAATAAATAGTGATTACATACTAATAAAGGATAAATAAATGAATAAATTGTACAATAATATGATTATATAATGTTCTATATGTCATCTGGCTAGATTATGTTATGAGAGCACAATGTTATATTCTTATGTGGTTAGGTATAGTGAAGAGATTCAAAGAACTTGTTTAATGGTATTAGCATTTTTTATATAAACATGAATATTTTCTTTTAGAATTTTCTATTCTATAATGCTGGGTAGGTGGGAATTGATAATCAGGAAAAGGAAAGAGCAATTAAAGACCAGGTGTCAGCAAAGACTTTACTGGAGGCAAGCTGGTCACGTTTCTTGATTTTTTTGAGCTTTTGATAGAACAATGGTATGATTTGTGGCGGGGGTAATTCCATGAGACTTTTGCATCTCACTATCCATATGGAATAAAGGACAAAGGTAGAAAGCCTTATTATTGAAAAAAAATCATTATGAATGGCATTTTCAAGTGGGAAAATCATATCAGGTCTTATGTTGGAATTGATTATAATTATATCTTTCAGAGTTTTAAGTCTTGGGCACCGGTGTATAATATGGTCTATGGTTTCATCTTCACGAGCACACAGACCACATATAGGGTCAATGTTGGTAAAACCTCTTCGGTGATAAAGAAACCAATTCGTGGGTAGCGCATTAAGATTTATTTTAATGATGAAGTCAAGGAATTTGGGTTCCAGACTCCATCTTTTGAAGTGTGTAATGAGTCTTTGGTTGGTTATTTTTAGGCTGGTTTTAATGGGTTGTTGATTATAGTTGATTATATTGTATGCTTCCCATAAGGTGATTTTTTGGTTAAGGTTAAAGGATATTATCGGGTTATAAAGTTGTAGTTGTTGTATTAGGGATGCTATCCATGAACTGGAAGAGGGTGGAGGACGATCTGTCGGTGTAACTTTTTTAATAATGTTAGAGTATCCACAGGAGAGGATCAGATTATGTAGAGTGTTGTGGGTTTTCTGTAAAATGATTGCTTGTATTGAGTGGAATGAAGATGATCTGAACTATTAAAATTTTAAATGAATAAAAATGTTAAAAATTTAAATTTTTAAAGCCGAGTAAAATAAACTTACCTATTTGTACACCTACAATAATTTAAAATATGATCCAAGATACTGTAGACAACAATATGGTCTCATGCTAATGTTATTTTTGAAATTTGTTTTATCAATTTAAATTTAAAATATTTTTCCATTTCATAAATATTAAACGATTAAATTTTTAAATCTGAATAAAGAGACAGATATTTATAAGTTTATAACAATTAAAAATCAAAATATATAAAATGCGCTAACACGCACAAGCACAATTAACAATTAAAAATATTGCATAAACCCCCTAGCAATGCCTGTATTTTCTCAAATTTATTGCATTCCATAGAAAAGTAACTTTTATGAAAACATAATATTTTATTTATGCACTCTTAAAATTACATCTTCTATCAAAGGCAAAAGACTTTCAGCATGGTATTTGGATTTACACAGGTTTAAAAAAAACAGAAAACCATCTTATGCTCACTTTCAATTTTGACAAACAGTCAATCACTTTACCAGTTCAGTCTAAACAGGATCACTATATTCGAGAGGGTATCAATAGGCTATTTTTGAAAAGTCATTTTAGATTTCACTAATGGTCCTAAAAATAAAATTATTTAGGATCAAAAATATATTTTGATATAAAATAGTATATACTTTAGATCAATGTTCTTCAACCCTTGGTCCGTGGCCTGGTGCCGGGCCACGGAACTTTTCTGCAGGTCCGCGTGCTAGACGGGCAGTAAAAAGTTTGTAATAATAAATAATAAGAGTTTAAACTTTTAATTAATATAGCCAATTTTTATTTATTTTTTCAACTCATTTTTACCCAATAAAAAAAAAAAAACAGAACGAAAACAAAATCTAATCAATCATTCATAAATTAATTTGTTTTTCTAGTTATCACAGATGTTTATTGGGGGGGGGGAATAGAATTAAATTTTTTATTACTTTTCTAAAAAAATGTAAAAAAAGTTTTTTATTATATAAACTCCATATATATAAAACTTTATCTTATATATTTAACGTTGTTTTGATCAGTTATAACAATTATGCTTATCTTTAAGAAAATTTATCTATAGATTTCTGCCGGTCTGCAAAATCTTATCCTTATTTTTGCTGGTCCGCGGAAACTTATCCTTATTTTTACCGGTCCGCAGGTGTGAAAAGGTTGAAGACCACTGCTTTAGATAATGATAGAAATAGTATGTACTTTAGATATTGGTTCCATCTTATGGTAAAAGTTATAAAACTGCACAAATTTATTTTATTTTAAAAAATAAAATGATTATATAAAAAATTTAAGAAGTAAATATCTCATTTAGGTTGATCATATTTAAGATAATCATATAGAACATTTAATGTGTATAGTACACGATATGAAATTAATAAAATATCACAAGATGGAGGTATCTGTAATTGTCAAAAAACTAAGGTCACCATAAAATATGGATACTGAGTTGATTTTAATTCTATATGACTATATATAATCAAGTTGATTTAGATTAAAAACATTATAAGCTTTCCAATTTGATTTAACAATAAGTAAGTTATGGCTGAAAGAATGAAGGTATAATATACTTTAAAAGCTCAGATGCACTATTCAACATCTAAAGTTCCTAAATGATGAAAGCCATAAGATAAAACCTAGTCTAGAGATACTGGGATAGGACAGTACTGGATAGATATTTATTAAGCTAATCATTTGGCATCTATTATTTACTAAAACACACTTTAAATGGCATATCTGTAGTAAAAAAGAGAAATTAGTAAAGGAAAAAAAAGAGGATATTTTTATCAATTGTACACCTGTTATAAAAAACACACACTTTGCTTTAAGTAAAGAATTAAAAAAACAGATTTCAGTTAAAAAAACATTGATTAAAACTATATAAAGTAACCTAAGATAATGTTAATGTCAATAATAGTTCTCAGAATGATTCAAAGATTCCATGTTATATTTTTTAGACGTATTCAAAGATGGGAGAGTATATAAGCCACGTAATCCCTTTAACAGAAACATGATGAGAATGATGAATAAATAGCTTCTAATGACGTCAGATTTAATATAAATCTAAATTAAAAAGGCACTAAAAGTTAGTGAGAAAACGAAAGATCCACAAGTAGAGAACAAAAGATAGTCATTACTTGAAAAGGAAATGAATGTTTAATTTGTGTCTTCTTTAATTGTTTGGTCAACTATTGCTTGTTATTAATAAAGTGAGCTAAATACTTGCCATCATAATCAGCAAGCACATGTAATACTAAACTTCAAATCTATATAAAAAAAATACATATTATTCATTATGGAAAAAGGAAATATATATATATAAAACAACCCTGAAACGTTTTTTAAACGATGAATTATAACATTAAGTTTTAGCTTTAAGGTTTTTTTTTAATTGGAAAAAAAAATGGCAAAGATAAAGTTTTAGCCTTTATCTAAAAATGAAGAACTGTAATTTTTAATTATATAAAGTTTTAGCTAAAAAAAGAAACCATACAAATATAAAGTTTTGGCTATAAATATATTTTTTAAATATAAAACCATATTACTTACAAATGATGTGAAAGATGAATTATATTGTGGGGGGCAAAAAATCACTGTGGCAAAATGAACACAGGTCAGTATATTTTACAATTGGTGATGTACATATATATATATGAAAAGTTGGTAATGTGTATATATATATGATATCGATTAGTCATGCCAGGATTTTTAGGAGGAATAATACCAAAGTACCAAGAAGTGTAACTGATAATATGAAAAGAAAGATTTTAGCAGAGTAAAAAGAATTACGTGTAAAACAAAACAATAATCAAAATTATATATATATAATTCACTTGAGAGTTTATTTGTTAAAATTTTAAAAAGTAAAATGATTATTATATATACAAATATAAGTAAAAAAATAAAATGTAATTAATCCATTACCTATATATTATAAATACAAATTTATTAAGTTACGATAAAGTACATTTTTTTTCTTATAGCTTTCAATTAATTATAATTAAAACTGTACAAAAAAAAACAATTGTCGTAATTAACAGATTAATTAGATATCTGGTTTATACATATATAAAAAATATATAAATTTTATTTAACCCCTGCAACTGTTATGTGATTGAAATAAAAGCTAATACGCACACAAAAGTAATACTTATATAAAGCTGAGAATACATGAGTTTGTTAAGCCTTTGAAACACATTTACAATACTGTTCTTAACACAGATAACTTCCTTTAATTAAAAGCTCAACTATAATGATAGAATGCTTAGGATATCTATTGATGGGAGGGATGGTGTGGGTACAATGCTTCTGTATTATATTGATATGAATTTATTTCAACGATTTTGAATTTATTTGAAAGTTATATTACCAATAGGCTGATCAATTCACTGCGTTTGGAAGTCAATTAACTGTTGCTTGTTTGATTAAGAGATAAAGAGAAAGCCAAGATCCCATCCTGCCTAGGGTATCAAAAAAGATTATAATGGTTTGGGCTACATAAATATATTAAAATATATAGAAAACAAAATACATGAGTAAGAGAACAAACAGGTTTATCAGAACTGGGCTCAACATATTACAAGAAGAGATATAATAATAGATGATTAAATGAAGTTTTAAATTAGATCCTAAGAGATTATAAAAGATCTAGAAAAAGACCACATGTAACATGGATAAATGAAATAAGGAAGTTTGCTGGGTGATATGGATAAGTGAAGGTAGAAATCAAAGAAAATAAATTAAACTTGTAAAAACTTTTATCTTGAAAAGTGTTTGATAATGGCTAAAAATGGTAGTGTTGAAATCCACAATAAGAAAGAGGCAAATCGTATTGTAGTTTTTCATTTAGTTTAATATTCTAATTACTTAAGTTTTTTGGTCTATGACAACAGGGGTCAATAAGTCTCTTTAATTATATTCTATCTTCTGTATAAGTTTTCACCACTAGTCTGGGGAAGGATTTTGATGTGATTCTCACAACCATATTTTTCACAACATATTCCTGATCCAGTCTTTTTAATATACTTCAATTTTTTTCCATAGGAACTGTTCCCTTAGAACATTCTTTATTTGAAAGTAGCACTGTTAATTTAGTTCTGTTTTTGACCAAGTTATAATTCAGCAAATATATTTCTAGTTACTATGTTCAATATTATTGTAGCAATATCATAAAGACACCTTTTTGAACATCTGCAAATCAACTTTGCTTAAAAATCTTCTTAATAGATTTACTACATTCTCTGCCAAATCATTAGATTCTAGATAATATTAAAACTTTTATGAATTAGTAAATTCAAAACTGCTGTCAGAAACAAAAATCTCTCTCTTATTTTACTTAGCATTTATTTGGGTTTGTAATTTTTCTCTCAATTTCTATCCATTAGAAGTAAGCATTTGCAACCAGTAGCAATATGAAGTTTTTAAAAAAAAACACACTGACTGATATGGATTTGATAATTATGTCTTTGGTCATGATGTCTATTTTTCCATAACTTTTACAATTCTCATTGTTGCTTTTAATTTTGATATTGATGTTCAGTCATCAAATGGAGGCACTTGCTATTTTGTTTGCTATTACTATTCTTGAATGGCAGTAGTAATGCACACTATGTTGTTTTATAAAGTTGATGGTATATCTACTTATTCACTCTTTAATATGCACTTTTTCTCAAAAGGGGACATCAGCTCTCACATTCTCCCCAAAAAACAATAATAATATAATTGGATGTTTTTCAGACCATTTCTCATGCATTTAATTAAATTTTTGATAGTCTTCATCATTTTTTGTCTAGTATGCACTATACATATCATTCAATTTATTTTGCCAAAGTCTTTTAGTATAATTTTTTTCAGTCTCTGGACTTTGAATTTCAAGGAGGTTGTAAAATCCCCATCTAAGGCAGAAGTTTTGGGTTAAAGCTGAAAAGTGCTAAGAATCACCTGCATATAAATCCAGACTGCCATTCGATGATGATCTCTTATTTAGATATTTACAACTGCAGATCACTTTCAAGTAAAGGAAGATTGCACGAATTTGGAAAAATCTGTCTAATAGTAAATGGTACATTGCAGAACTTTGTGAAGTTAAAACAGAAGATAAAAAGAGATAATTGATTTAAAAAGTGGACATGATCTTTATTATAATAACACAAATATTGGAAGTATAAGTGGAATGGTATTCATTATAAATAATAAAGAAATTGAAGAATAACGTTATGGATGTTCAGAATATACCAGACAGAGTTACAAGATTAATTATTCAAATTAATGGAAGATAATTCAAGTTTATGCCCCCAAAATTCTCATTGTGATGAAGATGATTTTTATAGAATGCTTTTGATCAGACCAAACAACATTTTAAAATTATTATGGGGAACTTTAATATTCAAATGGGTAAAGAATTAAAAAATTAAAATGATATAGGTGAATTTAATAATGGTGATAGAAATGAGAGAACATAAAGTTGTGGGCTGTGCAGAAAAACAAAAACTATATATTATAAATTCTTTCTTTGAGAACAAAAAGATTAAGAGGAAATGAACATGGAAGCATTCAAATGAAGATACAGCAGAATAAATTATATTTGACTAACAGAAAATGTATACTTCAAGACTGAAATGTTATTAGTAGATTCAATATAGAAACTGGACATCAATTAGTCATATAAGGATATGAATTAATGCAAAATAAGAAACATAAACACTATTTAAAAAGACAGTGTCAAAAATTGATATTCGTAACCTTCGGAAATATTCCAATGAATATTAAATTATAACATTTTAATTATTTAAAAAATATTGAAAGACTTAGAAAATGAATCAAATTTAGTTGAGCTCAATAAAAATGATAACTGAAATTCTAACTAAAAATAGCAACGATAGCTTATACAAAGAAGCAGCAATTTACCAGTAAATTTTCAACTGAGACAAGATAATGTATGGGAAGAAAGAAGGAAAAATAACATATTAAGAATAATTGAATATTTATATTTTTTATATAA
The DNA here is from genome assembly GCA_028023455.1 of Epiperipatus broadwayi. Classification (NCBI taxonomy): domain Eukaryota; kingdom Metazoa; phylum Onychophora; class Udeonychophora; order Euonychophora; family Peripatidae; genus Epiperipatus; species Epiperipatus broadwayi. The sequence goes on from JAQFVV010012555.1 coordinate 968,558, forward strand.
TTTGACAAAAAAGAGTTAATAATGATAGAAGAAAATATAATCATGAATTATTAAGGAATAAATAAAAAAATAAGTCTCAAAACATTAAAACAATATTATAAAAAGAAAGTTGTTTCTGCACAAGAAAAGATGAAACTATTACTTAAAAAAGAGATGATATCATATATAAGGAATGGAAGAATTTTATATAGAATTTAGTAAAATAGAGAACAAGAAAAAATATCACTACAGTTAATGCCCAGCATTTTAAATGAAAAAGTTACACATATAATTAAATTCATAAAAAAGAGAAAACTCAGAAAATTACAGAATTATCATTATAGGTGAAAAAGTAGAAAAAAATATTGGTAAAGTTACATTCTAAATTTCTAAAAGATAAAGATATACCGGATTAATATTTCAAAAAAGTGATAAAGTAGATATTAAAAATTACAAACCTATCAATCTTTTGTTAGTTTTATACAAATATTTATGAAGATAATTGCAGTAATCTACAGCAAATTTTGGATCCTAACCAATGAAAAGAACAAGTTGGCTTTAAAAGTGGTTTTAGCACTGTGGATTATATCCAAATTTTGAGAAAAATTATAGAAAGGACCAATGAATGAGTTGCCATTATGCTTTGGATTTGTAGATTGTGACAATATATTTGATCTATACGTATTTCTTCAGTCCTTAAAATATTTGATCATCAAACTATAAAACTAGGATATTATCATATTCAAAAAATATTTATCAAAAGGAAACAGCAATCATTAGATTACATGATGATAATAAGAAAATTAACATTGAGAAGAATGTAAAACAAGGTGATATTTATATATTGGACTCTTTCCATTATCTAATATTAAGCATTGAATGTCTTTCAAAAATTAACTTTATTTAAATTTTCCAATTACATTCAACTACATTTCAAGAGGTAATTATTCTCCCCTCTTCTTCGGGAGTTGCTAGTATTGTCACTATCCAGGTCGGTATCACCTGAAGAAGAGAAGAGAATAATCCTCTCGAAACATTCTGCATATACTAACTTGTGTACTTTTACTATCAGTTGAATGTAATAGGAAAATTTAAATAAAGTTAATTGTTCTAAAAACATTCAATGCTTAATATTAGGTGATGGAAATAGTCCAGGAAACACAAGATGATTCTATATTTCCAAGGTCATTTAGATTTATAGATGGTATTAAAGTAAAAAAGTATGGCTACAGATAAATGGTAAAAAAAATTAAAATAATGTGCAATGGGTTTTTTGGAAAGAAGAAATTAATAATCATCATAAATTAGAAAAAAATAACAACCACAAATACCTTACTCAGATTATGAATACAGTTGGAAACATAATGGATGTAATTAATCATAGCATTAAATTTGGATGAAGTGCTTTAGTAAAAATAAATATTAACAGGAAATATGACTATCTGCTTCAAAAGAAAATTTTCAATGCGTTTTATTAATTCTTACTTGTAGATCTGTGACTTGGACTCTTAACAGAAGAGCGATTCAGAGACTTCCTGACTATTTAATAATGTATGAAGAGAAGTATGTTAAGAGCAACAACAAGTGATCAAAAACAAAATTCATAAGAGAGAGATCATTGACATCATTGAAAGGATAAAGAGATTGTTATGAAGGTAGAATAGACATATTTCTGTAAGAGATGGTAATACATGAACATTTAAAGTTTTGAATAGGATCCCAGGAAATTATAAAAGATGTAGAAAAAGACTATATGTAAAATGAATGTATGAAATAAGGAAGTTTACTGGTGTATTAAAAAGTAGAGGAACTAGAGATCAGAAAAACTGGATTGAGCACGAAAAGACCTTCAATCTGCAAAATGATGACTATGATACTGAATTATTTTTAAATTAAAGATTATTATAGATGGATTTATATATATGTTAAAATTTCCATGCTATACATATAAACGCAATATATATATATATATATATATGTGTGTGTGTGTGTGTGTGGAAACAATAGGTATTGAAACAAAGTATTAAAATTAAAGTTCTTAGTCCATCTGAATGTGTGGACCCACATTTATATTTACGGCTTTGTAAAATAAATGACTCTGAATATCATAATACAATACAACAAATTTCACACAAATTACCCTATAGTCCAGAGTTTTAAGGAAATCAATTTACAGAACGTATATTTATACGATTTGAAATTTGATAAATTACTGTCTTCTAGGTATGCTCACTGATTTCCTTTTAATAAATATATTAAATCAGTTATTTTCCAACATTAGTGATTAAGTAAAATGTACTGAAAACTTCTTTCAACTTAGCCACTCTCCCCCCCCTCCCTCTATATATAAAAATTAAATTACACATCCAGAAAATCATAATTAAATTCTGTATTTCCAAGACAACACCACATATGTGCTTTGATAACAATTGGATTGACTTAGCCAGAGATTTTAGATATTTTCAGGGTGTATGAAAAATGTATATGACTGATATTTTAACTATTGGCATTTATCAGTTTATTACATATATTTGTAAAGTTCTGGTCTCTATCTTTACTTGTTAACAGAAACTTAGAGATTTTTCTTTTTCCATATTTTGTTGAGTTGTCTAAAGTATCAGTATTGCTTTTCTGTTACATATCCAAGTCTCAGATCCATAAGTACAATCTGGTAAAGCACATTTATTAAAGAGTTTGCTATATTTTCTTATTTCTATAAAAAGTACTCCATCCAAGGTTAACTTTATCATTAACTTCATTCATTAGGTTCTTATCTATATTAATGATCTGACTAATGTATTTGTAGTTTCTAACTTCTAATTTATGATTATCAATCCTTATTTTCTTCTTCTGAGAAAATCATGAGCTTATATAGATGGACTTTAATACTGGATGCCATTGCAAATCTATTGATTGAATACTTTAATCATAATTGTTGTGTAATATCTTCAGCAACAGAACAATTAAAAATTATACTATAATATGATCTATAGTTAAATGGATTCTATAAAATGCAAATTTTGGAAATCACATTTGGATAAAAAATGATTAACCCTCTGGCACTGTTTCCAATTTAATTATTCTCCCTAGTGAGAGTTTTGTAAGCTTTCAGCATTTGATTTTAATATTAAACCATTATCCTATATCAGAATATAATAAATTGTACTTGATTTTGGTAGAAATTTATATTTATAAATGAAATAAATTCTAAAACTTTATATTTGAACTTTGCAAATATTGAAAAAATAAGATCATAATGAAAACAAAGAATGTTTTCATCATTCAACAGTCAGAAGAAACAGGTTGATTTCATATAATCAATAAAAAAATTTTAATCAAAAATTGTATTTAAAATATAAACAAATAAATATCACTATCTGATAAACCTATCAAATTATACTTTAAAATATTACCATTTTATTATAATTTTTACAATTTTGCAATAAATCTTAACAGAATGTCAGTGATAACATATTACTCTTATCCATTTCTTCTTTCTCCCTCTATATTTGGTTTCTTTTTATATTTCACTATAAACTCATCAACACTCCTTTAATAATAAATAAAACTATTTGCTTAAAGTGTTAAAGGAGTGTTGATGAGTTTATAGTGATAACATATTAGCAATCAGTTTAAAAAGGCATGTTTATTGGAAGTCCACTATTTTCTTTGTTAACATTACACTAGAATTTATTACCTTCTATTTTTAAAAATAAAACATATACATATAAAATAAATGTGTAATCATTTATACTTTTGATTTTTAATTATTATTATTGAGCAAAAATATTCATAAATGTTAGTAAACTTTGAAAAAATATCAAAGTTGTAGTTATTCAAAGTTTTTTTCAAAGTAATCTTGCAAAGCATATAAAATTTGATAACAAAAAGGCTTGACCAGAATTGTTTGAAGTCACAACATTTTTGATTCTAGACATATATAGATTTTTTTGTAATTAAAAATATTAAAATAAAATATACATGAATTTTTTAATTAAAAAAATATTAGTAAAAGATCTCAATAGATAGTTGTATAAGCAAGTTGATACCAGAATTTTTTCTCATTTACTCTCTGTAGGGTTCCTCACTTTGGTGAAATATCTGGTTAAATTATTTTTTAAACAGGTTAAAATATTTTTTAAAAATCACCCTGATTCTAAAATGTACATTAACCACATTACCTTTTCTTGTGCTGAAATGGCTAACTGAAGATCTAATGTTCTTGAAATGAATGTACTGTGCACAATTTGCCATTTGGAAGTTCAAATATCACATGATTTTGTAAGCAATTAATCATACTATTAGACATCAACAAAAACAATTAATGAATATATATATAATTTCATAATCTAGAAACTTTTATTAGCAATAATTATATGTGGACTATTTTCATCATCTAATATTAATTGTTAAATGTCTTTTCAAATACATTCAATTGTTAGTAAATAATAAACATGTGTGTTGGTATATTACAATGTTTTCATATAGTATTCTTCATATTTCTTCAGGAATTGCTGACCTAACCATACTAGCATAGGAATCGAACTTGGATCTTAATATTTGTGAATATTGAATTTAAGGTAATGTTTTAACCAACTAGGCTATTCAGTCAAAGGCTAGTTGGTTAGAGCATCACCTTAAATGCAATATTCACAAAAGGTCTATGCTAGCAGTGTCACTGGTCAGACAAGCAACACCCGAAGAAGAGAGGAGAATAATACCAGCACATACTAATCTGTGAATTCTTACCAACAATTGAAAAGCTTAAATAAGGTTTGATTTTTTTCTAAAGATATTCAACAATTAATATTAGATGATGAAAATAGTCCACTATATAATTATTATTAAAATACTACCATCACAAACTTTCAGATAAATACTAGAAACCATCATACTTTCATTTTTATCAAATTTATTTAACACTTTTGGAATTATGACCATGAAAAAGAACAATAATAAATATTTTAGTACTAATGTGAAGATGATTAGGAATTGAAAATTTTGACAACAGCAAAACAATCTTACATCAAATCTTATAAAGTGAATAAATTTGTTTGACATTTAGTAAGTAAAATGTGTATCATATTATAAACAACAAGAATATGTATATATAACACATTACTAATGTAAGTAAAGTTTTATTATGTAAATTAATTACCGCAAGACTTACATAATTATTCTAATAATCACTCTAGCTGAACTTAAATTATTTATGCAAATTAACTACATATATAGAACACACATACTAAAGAAGCAGTAGCAGATAGAATAAGCGTGTGTGCAAAAACTTGGAAAATCAAAAGTAGATTTTCTTATTCTCAAGTAAGTGTATATAGGGTATCCATACGTCCGGTTTTTCCCGGATTTGTCCCGGTTTTATCTCTCTTGTCCCAGGGTCTCAACATATTCTTTAGGGACAGATAATTGTCCTGGTTTTCTTAACCACTCATTTTTATTTTTATTATTTAATTTTAACTTTATATTTATTCATTTAATATTTTATAATTAATTTTTTGATTAGTTAATCAGTAATTTTCCCAAAATGGAAGTGCTTCCCTATTATTTTTGCACGTTAATAGTAAGTGATTTCAATTTGTGATTTTGTTTTGATAGATAATATACTCGTATGTATACAATTTTTTGCTTTTGTTTGTATTACAAAAGGAGTAAATTTTTAGTAATGTAAATGTTACTATATGTTTTGTGATTTTTTTTTTGATCATGTGTCCGGGTTAGACCCAGTGAAAATATGGACACCCTTTGTGTATACAGAAGTAATTTGAAGTGTATATATATTAGAGACTGTCTCTTTATTAAAGATTAATGTTTAGTTCGCTTAACGATATATATATATTATTCATGAGTAAAATAAACACATTTATTTTATTTGTGTTGTTTGTTTATTATGATGAGACCGGCTAATAGGTATATAATTCCCCGGATACCCAGTAGTAAGTGTAATAAAATACTAATATTAAAAAGTCAAGTTTTAAAGATGTAGTCATCTTCGTCAATGAATTAACATTTATTGCAACGTAGTTGAGGGAGTAAAATATATTTAAGGAATGAAAATCTCAGTGTTTGAAAACAGCAAATTCTAACTGTAATTCTGATTTTGATAACTATCATACCATTCTCCACACACACACACACACACACACACACGCGCGCGCGCGCACACACACACACACACACACCTCCAACACTCATCGAAAATTCGTAAAAAGATATTTTAAGCTGTAATATTAATTATTATGAATTTTTATACGTTTCTTGTTTGTTACCTTTTGATTATATACTCTCTTTTATTCAATAATTTATGTTCAAAATATTCTTGCCTAAAAGTTTTTAAAACACCAGAGCTCCATGTACTTTAAAAAGGTTGATAACCTTTTATTAAGAGTTTCTTTCTTAGAACTTAAGTTTAGTTGAAAGAGGAGAGGATCTATATTAATAATATTTGCATTTCAAATTTATACTTTTAAAGATGAATCCATGCTGTTTTATTATTGCTTTTAAAGAAAATAAAATTATTCAGATTGTATAACCTGACCTATATAATCCATAATTCATGTACAACTAAAAAGTTATTTATATATAATGCTCTATTTGAAAGGGAATTCATATTTTCTAAAAATAGTGCAAGTCCTTCTAATTACATTAATTATAAATATGCGATTTTTTTTCGTGTGCGTTAGTGAAGCTGTAATAAGAGAAAAAACAACTAATTACATTAAGTTTAGTATATACAATATACATGTATTAACTGAAACACAGGCTTATTATATATCTGTGACTATATATGTAATATATAGGGTATATGAGCACAGACTTTCACACCACCCACCACTCTCCACTCTATCTCATAACACTGATACACTTGAACACATATATGTTGAAAAGATAAATAATTATCAATATACATATTTCATGCTAAACCAGCAATCACCAGTTGGTCCAGATTACCATCTCTATCCATATATGAAATAAGTGCTCAGATATATATATATATTAAGATAGTCAATCTTCATACTTTAATGGACAGGCTTTAATCTACTCCATACTCCAACTCTTCAACCGTCCATCCAATTGAAAATCTGATGATGAAATGCTCAAAGGTAATAAACGTAAATCCTTTTAATTTTAATTTAAAATTGATTTTTCTTAAAGTTGTAAAGAATATTTAAAAGAAACATAGTAATTACAATTGCTTGTTTATTGTATATCAAGAATTAGAATAAAAACATACTTATTACAAACCGCTAATATATGAAATATTCTATGGTTAGGTGCAGTAATAATGACAGGTAAGCTAATAGGTTTTGAAGCAATTCCCAAATGAGGGGAGGAGGATAATTTTAAGTGAACAACAGTTTTTTATTTTAAGATATTTTTTTTATTATTTTAATTAAAACTGAAATTAATATTTGTTTTTAATTTTACATATATTAGTTACACCGATCTCATATCAGATAATTATCAAATGCTAATAGTTATAAACTCTTTAATTATAAATTTCAATAATACTTTTTAATCCATATTTTTTTTCCGAAGCTTATTTTTACTTATTAGATTGCTAAAAAAAAATAAAAAATACATAAATTACCACTATTTCAATGATTTTTAAACGATCATTGTCAAGATATTTAACAATATATAAAAAATGAAAACATGAAACTAATGGAAATTTCACACTATATTATTTCTAAAAATAAATAAAATAAATGCCTATTTTTTATATAAGAAAAATTATACCCCTATTTTTAACTTCTTATTCTACAAAGTCATATTTTCAAATTTAAAACATCTACTTTTCAATTTTGATTCAATTGCCAATTACAAAAAGGCTTTTGTCTTTTAAAGTCGTTAATCTTGTGTTAAGATTTATAGAGGTCCCTACTGTCGCATCTAGGCTCATCTTCTTCCGTAATGAGTATGCTGTAAAAGTAAAATTTTAAAACATCTCACTAATCATTTCATTCTATTTATTTTATTTAAAATAACTATTCATTTTTCTAAATCAAGGCTTCCTTACTCAACCTTTCATAACAACATTCAACATTTTCAATTATTCTTACATCATAAATAAGATATTTAAATTCTTTAGAATTATAAAAAAAATATTAACTTTTTTTATCTTCATAATGTTTCTTTAACCATTCTGTATTGTAATTATTTTCCATCAAAATCTACTATCAATTTGAGGCAAAGGTTCAAATTTTATTTTATTTTTTAAATCTTTATTCTATAATAGATTTCAACAAATTCCAACTTGATTTATTAGAAATCTAAATATGTAAATGAAAATATTCTAAAATAATCATATCTGAACATTACAAATAATAATAACATAAGCTGCATTAAATTAGGTAATGATAACAATTTTCTTTTATTGTTTTCCTATTGGTCAACTATGCTAAAATTGATAAGTATATTAGCAACATATTTGTTTAAATTTGTTCTTAAAATCTGAATAAGTATGAAATAATCATAAATCTATTAAATACTATTTTAAAATTAAAAATTGTGTTTATTATTATTATTAAATTATCATTAATGATTGACATTGTTTTTATAACTGCTTTATACTATTCTTTAGAAATATTTTTGTTAATAATGGCATATCATAAATAGTAAAAATTTCGCAAGTGCCATCAACAAAAAATCAGATAAGCAATTTAAAGTGATTAATTAAATCTTCACACTCTCAGTTTCAAATGCTTCAGATTTGCCTATTCATATAGTTTGGGTGATAGAGTGGATTCATTCTATCTTTTAAAGAGACTTTATCTTGTGTTTGGAAAGGAGAGTATTCATTATAATTAGTATTCAATCTGTAAAGCGCATGTGTACGCACCATAATTTTTAAATTAAATTGCATTGTAGTATGTTAAAAACATCTATGCTATACATATATGAGTTGAAAATTACTGTACATATTCAAAAAATATAAACAAAGCACTGTAAACACTATGTGAGCTATTAACCACTGATTTATACTACTCACTAAGCAATATAAAATAAAATATAGCAGAGACAATGATCACTATGCTGACAATACATCATTTTTTTAATTATATTTATATATATAACTTTAATTTTATTTCTATACTTGAAAAGATAAATAATAGTAAAATTTAAAGTTTTTGTAAAATTTTTATCATTATGCAATTAAGTAGTGTAGTAGATTGAAAATGATATAGCATTAATTCTAAAGTTTTTCAGAACAAACTGTGATAAAATTATTTTGACATTCAAAATATGTGTGTAATTTGAGTACACATAAATATATATGTGAAAAAGCTGGTTGAAACTTTATGATTCATATAAATATTTAAATATAAATTTATACAGATGGTGGAGGTGGGCTGAATATATTTCTAGAAAAGATAATAATAGGTGGACCATAGAAATAACTGGATCACAAAAAATGGCTAAAAGATCTAGAAAGAAATGACATGGTAGATACTAGACGTAATTAATAGTTGGTATGAAGTGAAGAAGAGAGACTATAGATAAAAAAAAGTAGATTAAACTGGAGAGATATTCATTACACAATCAATCAATAGCAGTTGAAATTGATGATTTGTGATATGATAAACTATTTATATGTTTTTAAAAAAATCACACTTTATATTTTTATAAATATATCCAATTATTGAATAAATAATATATCAGAATCACTATTAATAATAATAATGTGAATATATTCCTTATTTGAAGTCATAATTAATCAGTTTTGCCTATATCATTTTTCTGCTTCCACATAAAATCATTTCTCTGTATCCATCATCTGATTTTTTTGGCCACAACATGAGCATAAAACAACATATGCTAAAAAATATGCAGCCATCATTTATAAAATTGTCATTTTTGCATCTACTATTGATAAATTATGGTTCTAATGCAATATATTTTCATAGTTATAATTTTTATTTTAATTTCAAACATTATTGTTACTCTTATCTTAAAATATTACAAAAATCATATCTTCTCTTTGCTAATGCTTACAATTCAGAATAAGATTTTCTTGTATGTCCTTTGAACTTGAAGTGTCTTCATCCTTCTGCATTTCTATTCTCTATATCTCCTAGTGGTAATTTGAATTAATAGTTGAACATTTCAATATTAATTTAAAACATTTATTCTATATTACAAATCAATAAACTAAGCTTGATTTGTTAAAAATATAAGTTTATAAATAAAAAATATCCTAAAAATATATTTTAACTTTCCAAATTTAGAAATAAAGTGAAATGCATAATGAGAATACTATTTCTATAGTGTAATTTTCATTATATCACTCTCATGAAAAATGGGGACTGGTTTCTATCTGCTTTTAACACCTTGTGAGGGGGTGCAATCATAAACATGTGACAAAAGATATGTGAAAATGATATAATTTCCAAGATGCACATTTCATGCTGAAGCAGCACTCACCAGTTGGTCCAGATCATATTCTCTTACACACATGTTTATTATTGTTCACTGTTTATATATCCAATCTGTATAGTTTAAATAATAAGTGTCAAACTTACTGTCCTCACAACTTTGACACAAACCACTTGATGGAAATATATTAATAATTATTATTAGTCATTTATTAGACTAAAGATTATTCATTTAATGAATAATATTTCTGTAATGTAATTTTCACTATACTACTCTCATGCAAGGTAGGGACTGGGTTCTGTCTGCTTTAACATTAAAAAAAATATTAATATGCATAATGAGAACAATCACATTTTCTTATTGGCTAATTGAATACTATTGGAAAAAATAAATTAACAAAATCTTGTAATTGCATTTTAAAAATATAAATGGTTATAAAATCATCATAAAGCTATGAAATTCTGTTCTAAAATTTAAAATTATATTTATTAAATTATCACAAAAAGATACAATGGTGTTTGATAGTGTAACAATTACAATAATTGTAGTTTCTATTTTATCATTTCAAAGTTATGCTTTTAAAATTGAAACATGTTTCAAAAAAATCTTAGTGTAAACATAAATATATTTCTTATTTAATAATAACTATACAAATATTTTATTAAAAAATAATCGTAAACATTAAAATAAAATATAAAATTATGTAATACTTTTATTCACTGCTAATAACAAAGAAAGAAAAGTTTATGAGTTTTAACATGCCCAACACATCAAAGAATCTACAAATCATCAACTTTCTAGACTTTTGACAATTCATTTATATTATTTCTCTGGGAACTAAACTATCAAGATCTTCAAGTTTTTTAAAACTAATAAAGCAATATTTATTTAATTTTCATTTTTTATTATCAAATGAGTATAAAACTGGCACAATAATATAAAAAAATAACTGCTAAATGATTTAAAGCTGAAGCACAATAATGCTATCACAATACTCCATGAAGCATTGATTATTATTATCATTGAGTTAAAAACAATCAAGTTTATCTCCAAAGTCTTCTGCTATTTATTCTTTAAAAAGAGAACTTTTCATGTGTCTACCAAAGCTTTAAACTTTCTATTCAGAAAATCAAATACAACATTTTCTGAGATCAGTTAAAGGCTAATATTAGTCCAAAAAAGTTATTAATATTTTATAAAATTAAAATAAATTATTTCATTTTTTATAATAAATTAATGGGTAGATAAGAGTATTTATTTAAATGAAGCAATATTATTTAAATACTATACTTAATACTACTGCTGATTTTGTGTGTATATATATATAAGAGTAATAATGTTCAAGGATAAATGGATTTTTAAATATAATTATTATATTAGAATATATACATATTCTGTGTGTATGTATATATATGTAAGTGTAATAATGCTCAAGGATAAATGGGTTTGTAAGTAATCTTTAAAAACCAGTCAGCCCTTAGACAATCACAATATGAATAACAATCAACAATTTCAAACTGTTGTCAAAGCAATCTCCTTTTAACAATAATGGTGGAATCGTTTATTGATAAAGGAGGTTGCTTTGACAACAGTTTGAAATTGTTGATTGTTATTCATACTGTGATTGTCAAAATGTTGAATGGGTTTTAATGATATACATAATGTTTTAAATACAATTATATTTTATATAAGCCAATAAACATCACATGACCACTCCTCTTATGCTTGTGTATAACTGTTGTTAAAACAGACAACACTCACTATATATATATATATTGATTACTCTAGCTTGCTGTGTGTGGCAATATATATAGTGAGTTTTGTATATTTTATATACCTGGAGTCTAGATATAATATAGGAGTTTTGAACATACACTTTCAAGTTCCCTTTGGTCATCGACTCTATCTCATCCAACTGATGGATATGACCACACACATGTGAAAAAGATAAATAACTTCCAATTTATATATATATATATATAATGCTGAACAAGCACTCATCAATTGGTCCAGATCATCATCTTCCACATGCATATATAATTTGGGCTCAATTTATATTAAAATAGCAAATCATCACACTTTAATAGAGAGCCTTCAATCTACTCCATCCTCCAACTCTTCAGCCATTCATGACATTAAAAAACTGATGATGGAACATCCAAATCCCTTGTTAATAATATTGACAATAATATTGGCATTAACAAGGGAATTGGGCAGTCCACTATTAGATTTTCAATGGTATGGATGGTTGAAGAATTGAAGGGTGGAGTAGATTGAAGCCTGTCCATTAAAATATGAAGACTTTCTATCTTAATATAAACTGAGCATTGATTATATCTATGTGTGGGAGATCATGATGTGGACCAACTAATGAGTGCTGATTCAGCACAAAATTACATGTGTAATCTTGGGTATCAGTTGTATGAAATAGAGTGAATGGCTGAAGGGAGCTTTGAAAGTCTGAGTTCAAATCCCCTATATTATATATATATATATGTTAGCAAAACATTTTTAATATCCACAACCAAAAATATTTTATTTTCTTTCTATAAATTACTCTCTTTTTTTTAGCCACAGACACCAGAATCATATCTCTCATTGATTGGCTATGTGTGATGCCCTATTTATTAAGGAATAATTGTGGTAATTATTTAAATTAGATTTTACATATTCCATTTGGCCAAAAATGAATACTGTTTTCTTTCTTATTAATGATATAATTTCTTAAATGTAAATCTAAATCTCTGCAAATACAAAACCCAAAGGCAAACAAATATAGATATTCATATCAATATCAATGGAGTATAGTTATAATAAAAACATCCTATTAAACATATTGAAACAATTTTATAAAAATATAAAACAGCCTGTCCAACACCAGGAAGAAATTAAACCATGGGTGAGCATGCCATACATTCCTAAACTAATAAATAAAAAACATCTGTGTTTCAACACAGAATGTCAGTATCTAAACCTCCCTTCCCAATCTCAACAGATTAATTATATATATATCCAAATTTTGTAAATAATAGATGGGAAATTTTTTGGAATTATAATATCTGTGATATTTTTAAATCTTACAGTTATTTTATACTTTATGTGTTCAGCACTTCAATGAATAATATCTAAATTGTATTTTAATTATATTTTTAAATAATTTATTTATCTAGTATAGTAACTATATAACCAATCAGAAGGGAATAAACCTTCACACATGCACTATTTATTTATGCTATATGAATTTTAAATGCACTCACCTGTAAGTAAGAGTTTTAAAAGAACAAATGAATCACTTGATTTTAGAGCTTATTTATATCAAACTCTGACTTAAGCATGGTAAGGGATGGCTTATACATGAATAAACTCTAAGATCAAGTAATTTACTTGGTCTTTTAAAACTCTTACTTATGGGCAAGGGTGTGTAAAATTCACACAGCATAAATAAACAGTGCTTTGTGAAGGTTTATTCTCTTCTGATTGTTTATCAATCAATGATTTATTCAAAATGGATAGTGCCAATATTGTAAATGCAGAAAATTTGATACTTATAAATCAAAGTGTAATGATTTGGTATTAATAAATATGCTTCAGGAAATTTTGAGCATACAAATATAATTCCTTTCCACAATTAATGTGACAATTTGTCTGGCTTTATGGCAAATAATACTGTCTTGAGGATATTGATAGTAAACTCCTTTATACTATTGTTACAATACTGAGATCATAAAATTAAACAGAACTTCAAGATGAGCCTGAAATAATTATTTTTCTCAATTGGCTTAATAAAATTCTCTTCAAAGAGTTGGGCAAGATAGTGTAATTAGTTATTATGCCTATACAGAATTAGGGAATACTCTTTCCTAGATTTATAAGATTGCTATAAAAATCTTTATATAAATAATAAGTAAATAATTAAACCCTCTCTACAGAGAAAAACATTTCAAAACTTAAGTAACTGGAAGTAGTTATTATTTTTTTCAATACTTAATATTGATTATCTATTTTTTTTTTATAAATGGTTTTTTTTACTTAAAAAAAGTAAACCGATAATATAACAAAACATTGAAATACTATTATTGATTATTTTTTAATTTTTCAATAAAAATGACATTAAAAAAAACCCCACTAAAATAAAAGATAAGACTGTTAAAACTGCTTTGTAAAATATCCATAAAGTGTCATTAAAGAACAAAAAAGAATGATAATTAATAAAACTGATTTACTTTACACAATTAAAAGCAAATAAATAAATAAATTTAAAACAAATACAAGCAGTTTAATAGAAGTTATTTTACATAGATTATAAAAATAAAGAGAGAGAGGGAAAAAAAAGACAAAAAGAGAAAAAATAAAGAGAATAAGTATAATAGAGATAAATATTTTTTATATTGAATACTTTTATCGACTATTAAAAAAATGTTTCTTCAATCACAATTGGGGTTTTTAGATTTAACTTGAAATAAAAGCATGGGGGGTGGGTAGAAATTAATTAAGATAATCCCTTGTTATAAAAAATAGATTGACTTAATTAATTTCTGCCCCCTCCTCCTTATGCTTAGTTAAATCTAAAAGCCCTAATTGTGGTTGAAGAAACATTTTTTTCTTTTTAGTGCACAATGAACAAAAGTATTTAATATATATATATATATAATCCTATTATTTTTAAATTTTTAGTATTGGCATAGTAAATGAAAATGTAAAACTATACAATACTTTAAATTGATTGGACATTTATAGTTGATTTTTACAGATGGAAAACTTAGGATTTTGTTATAAACGTAGAGTAGTTGTTTCTATTCTAACTATATTATTAGATATGATTTAGTATTTGTATGTGTAGAAATATTGATAGGTGTTTTGGTAGGATCTGTGGCATAAATCATTAGAAGTTTTTAACTTGATTTTTGTTTATATATATATATATATGACTAGATATTTATGTTACAAGTTAAAATGTATATCTCTTATGTATATATCATATTTAGTATGTGTACAGAATAATATAGATATATATAAGTGGTTAAAATATAAAATATCCCCCCCCCCATGTGTCATAGCATCAGCCAGGAAGCAAACCTGCTAACCTGGGACTTCTTGTAAAGCAGCTGTTGCTGACCTCAGGACCACCAATGCTTGGCAATATAAGAGTAAAAAGTGTTTAACATTTTTACTTTGATTGGAATTTTGTTATTTTTTTTAAAAAAAGCTTACCAAAACTCTATTGTAAATGAACTTTATTTAATACATATAATTTTACTTTAAATCAATTTCACACATATAGTGTATATATATCACTAGATATTTCTGCATTAAGTTAATATGTATACTCTTTATGTATATATCTAAGAAACTACATTACTTATCTAAAAAATTAATGTGTCCTATCACTTTCATAGAAATTTTAAACAAATGTATAAAATTTTAAAAATTAAAAAAAAAATCTTTATACCGCTTGCTAGCAAGTTAACAAACAAACAGATTTTTCAACTTTAATAAAAGGATTTAAAAATAGAATAATTTATATAGCCAAATAAAAGTATCCAGATAAATAAAAAAAATAGATAAAAAATAGAAAGATGTATAAAGAGAAAAATGTATATATTGAAATAGAAAAATAAAGATAGAGGGAAATAGATAGATATTCATATAGATAAAGAAATTAACAGTAGGTATATATTTATAGATTGATAAACAGATAGTGATAGAAAGATAAATATGTAGATAGACAAAGAAAGGATTGAAAAAAGAGACAGAGACAAATAGATACAAATTTAATGATATATAAATGGAGAGACAATCAGATAGAGATTAAATAAATCGAGAAATAAATAGACAAAGAAATCTGTGGGTGAATAAATAGACCAAAAACAAATAGGTAGATAAATAGATTAATTATGAGATGGTAAATGATCTATCTGTTAGACAAATAAATATAGATTACCTATTTGATTCATACATATGTAAATAATTTATTTGCTATGTACACAGATAAAGATAAATAGATAAATACCAGCAAGCAGTAAGTAAAAAGATACATAGGTAATATAGACAAATACACCTGGGTCTCATTTTGCGTGATAAATAGGTTCCTCAGAAAACCTGCAAACGAAATCGCGCAAAAATAGATGTAACTTACATTGAAAAAGGGGGGATGCGGTCTGTGATTTTTCAAAATTCACGTAAAAGCAAAGCACCAACGTAAAATTATTTTAAAATTCGTGCAAAAAAAAAATAAGAAAATAAAATATGACTAATAAAAAATTTCAAATTTGAAAAAAATTGGTACAAGACAAACTTTTTTTAACTATAATATTTAATTTTATTCAAAATAATATACTTTTATGCATAATTTACAGTACAGTAATTTACATTTTTTTATACACATTTTATTTATTATCGCTATTTGCCGAAATACATGTTCATTTGCAAACTGGTAAAAAATCAGATTCTCACAAGAGGAAATACAACTAGCACCAAGTTCACTCTCATGTTGTGTTAATGGTTTTCTGTTGACCATGTAATTAGTAATTAATCTTTGAGATGATGATTTTATTAATTATTTATGAACTTAGACTTATGATAATAAAAAGACATTTATTCACCACTGCTGGAAAAAAATTAATTAAAACTAACAACTAAAAATTAAATTCTTATTTTTGTCTTTAATTTTCAATTTTAATTGTGCGTTTCACTGCTATTACTCATCTTTTAAAAATAAACTTGCGGACACTAAATGATTAATAATTGATTACATTCTTTTTTAAAAAGCAAAAACAGAATGTGATTTAAAATGCAAAATTAACACACACAATGTTTGAACAAATTTACATTATAATCTTGTAAAATTTAATGAGTGTATACATAAAATGTGGAAATCATGATTTTAATTTCATTATTGCATAAAATCTTACTATTATAAAGCACTGAAAATATTGAAATTACTAAGATGAAAGTCGAATTCCAATAATGTGCTATTACTTTCAATATAATGTAAGTGCGCAAAGTTTATTATTTAAAGTAATAGCGCATTATCGGAGTTCAATTTCCGGTGAAACATAAATCGCGGAACTTCAAAATTGTGTTAAATAAGTCCGCGTAAAAAGAAATTCAGGTGTTGTATGTTTTAGTAAAATAAATATATTAATTTAAAAAGAGAGATCCTGTAAATAAAGGTTATACAGCAACATTAATAACAACAACAAAACTAATAATCTCCATGGATTTATTTGCCAATATTCTTCATTCTTTAAACTACTTATTATGGCATATATTATTTAAGTTATGTAATGCTGAATTTGGTTATTTATTTTATATTGAAATCATTAAATTTTTGTGATGCAAATATGTCTTAACTATTGTTGATGAAGATACTATAAATATCATATATGAAATAATTTTGTAATTATAGTACATTTTAAACAATAATTATAAAAAAATAATACAATTATATATATATCATTCTTTTAATATTTTTATTACTAACATTACAATACTGAAAAAGTTGCAAAAACATACCATTAACAATGGATCATCACTCCATTCCATCCCTATAATCCTCCTACAACAAACAATCAATATAATATTCGAATTTCTCACCCTTTTCCCTGATTCTCAGAAATTTATTTTCATCACCCCTACAAATATACCACCTCCAGCTAAAAATACCTTTTTCAAAAACCTTAAAATTCTTGTCACATATTTTATCCTCAAGGAACATAATCTATAATCAAAAATTAATTACTGGGAAGCATATAACCTTGCCCAAAAAACTGAGACTTTACCAACATTCAAACCTCTTCTTCATTACACAAATAAACAGATTATCTAAAAATTTAAATTTTGGTACTTAGAATCCAAATATCTTGATTTCATTATTAAAATTAATTTGGAAGCAATACCAACTGTAACTTCTAAGTTAAAAGAATGTTCACCAGTGTAGACTCAACTTGCCCACTCTGCCACAAAGAGGAAGAAACTATTTAACATTTTCTCTTTAAATGTCCATCACTTCAAATTTATCAAACTTTCATTACATATATCATTAAGTCCCAGTCAGCCTCACCCATAATGTTTATCAAGAGCGTAGAGAGAGGATTTTTCCCAAGTATTAAAAGCAACTATTTTTATTTTATTCACCCTTTTGTTTCTTAGATGCCATTTCTGCTTCAACTCAACATCAAATAAACTACATTCCCATTTTTACAACAAAATAAAAAAAATAAAAATTAAAAATCAAACCCTTATATTCCCAGATATACCTTACCTACACCACTGTAATCATTGATCATTAAAATTAGGATATGATTTTTGCCTTAATATCCAATATCTTCCATTAAACACATAGGCTTTATTATTTTAAAATGTATGCATAATTAATCAATTACACAAACACTAATCCATAAAACTAATTAAATTTAGCAGCACAACTCGGATCCTAATTAACTCTTCTCTATTTATATAGAATTGTTTCTGAATCTGATGTAAATAATATATATAAACATTAATATTATTTTTATGCTGGTCTGGTTGAATTTTGGATTTGGGGTAATTTTAATTATATATATATATGCATATTGAAACAGTAAGATTCGTATTCGAATCTTAAGTTTCACCTTTTTCTGTCGTCTCTCACTGACCGGTCTATCCCGCCCAAATTTAAACTTTTTGGTATCGAATTGTGTGTGTAGCAATATTAAAAATGTATAAATATATGTAGAATTCAGCATAAATACACACACATTTTGATCTCAAATTAAACGCAATAAATAGGGATAAAATAATATAATTTAGATTTCTTTTAGTTATATAATTTTGTATAATTTTAATCATTTATTTTGGATTATAAAGTTCGTATTTATTGCTTTGTTTAAATTTCGTTTAATAATAATTCTAAAAAAATCTGATGTAATATTTAATTAAAAGTTAAAATAATCTTATGTTCCCTTTTTGTCTTTGAAATTTAAAAGCATCCGTCAGTGATATATAATAGATTAATTAAAGAAAAATTCCCCAAAATGTAATTAGTAAATGTAAAATGTAAACAATAGAATGGCAGCTTTCTTTATAATTAAAACCAACAAAATGCATTGATTATCCTCAGGGCAGATTAAGTAGAACCTAAAAATACCTTAACAAAAATGTGAGAGATCAAGATAAGAAGAGAGGCCATCTTAGACTTGCTGAAGACATTCACTTAAACTTTAGCTTTTGCTCTCGATCACTGAGAGTCTCCAAAATATAAAAATAAATTGTTCCTGCCAAGGTATGACTGAGTAAAAGCACCTAGATTATTCTCCATCGGGAGATGGCCTATCGGATGCCGAACTTTCCATTGCCCGTCATAAATTCACCATGAAGATCTGCTGCCTGAAATAAATGAGAAAGCTGCTGCTGCTGTTAAAGTAAATGAAACATCTAAATACAAGAAAGAATTGCCACTCATGAACTATTTGCTACTAAACCAATGGACTCAGAAAACTTCTTATAAAACAGGTACCTGTCTGTGTTCAAACTCTAGAGTACTCTAATAATATGCTATAGCTCTTATTCATACTACTTATCTAAATTATAAAATGTAAAAACTACCATATGGATAACTAAAACTGAATAATTAACTTAATGTGTAAATTTCTCTAATAATCTAGCTTACCTCATTCTATCTTTCTTGGGTGCGTATTTCTAAAATCTACATTTTATCTATATTTATTAATTAATTATTGCATGCTCATAATTGTCTCTATTTTCAAAGTTTAAATCTATGATCGCTTGAAACAGTGAATGCGTGTCAAATTTTCATTAATATTTACTTTCATAAATAACTTAACTTTCATATAAATCGACATGCATTCAATGCATCATTTATTGTAATGCAGGGTCTACTACTTCGCAAATGGCTGGCATATTAGTTGTAATCATTCCCAGTTTAGATATGTTTTGTATTTATTAAATCTTAATGAATAATTCCGTCAAATTACATTTCTTTGAGAGTCGCCAACGTTCTTTAGTAAATGTTGATGATGTAGGGCCGAGTTAGAAATCTATTTAAATCTTATCATAATCGTTTATACATTATACATGTGTTACATTTTAGAGATGCGATGACCCATTCCGCCATGAAATTTCCAGATTCTTCAGGGTTAAAATTAACCCCAGTCGTCCTACACAAGCGGACATAATGGGTGCTCCCGTAGGACTTGACGACATCATGCAGCCAGCCAGCAAACTGTGACACGGACCGCTTGTCCCTGGTTATGCTTATGTGACACCTTACTTTGTTGGGCCGATGGCAGAGACCAGCCTGACATTCTTATGAACTCATTCACGGCATTGCAGTTTCGATATACTGCCATTCCATATCGCCTTTCTAAAGCGTACCATGTGCTCCTTTACTTAATTTTATTATTCTATATATCACTTCGCCTCTGCATTATCTTCATAATTCACTCTCAAATAAATGTTTGCCCTTAGTGATAAATAAATATTTTAATTAAATAAATATATGTCCGCCACTACTCTTAAATCTTACTTTAGACTCTTGCATTGCAAAAGTATAAATCCCTCCAGGCATGCATTAGAAATACTTACTCAAGAATTTTAGGTAGCTAGATTACGCCTTCAAATAAATGAATTCCTTTTGTAAACAAATAAATAAATGTATTCTTTAAAATATAATCATGTGGCAAATCCCGCTACTGAAGCTTTTAATCTATAAAATATTATTAGTAAATGATCTTATTAAAATGTGTTAATAAATAATTTTAAACTATACGTCTGCGGTTACGTTTCATTTATTCGATACCCATTCTATATAATATTTCCTCGATTATGTAAATATGAATGTGTAATTAATATTAGTTTGATTATTGGCTAACTCGAAAATAAAATCATGAATCTCTTGCATATCCCTGATCACCATGCCTAAAGAAATATTTACTAATGTTGCATCAGATGCATTGTTTCGTGGATTGTATTGTGGAACTGATAAACTATGTTCGAACTCAGTACCACGGGTGGCTTTGCTACCTTGATGGTGCTGCTGTTCTGTGTGGTGGTCAAATTCTGCACTATGTTTATGAGTCACACGTTTTCTGACTGTTACAATATAAATATACAATACTAACTTCAATACAAACTAAAATGTAATATGTAGATACACAATAAGTACTATATGTGTAAACTGATATAACCTATGTAATCGCATATTTCAACAACAAAGTTTATGTTAAAAGTAAAAAATTGTTTATAAACTCAGAATAAACCAACTGATTTTTTAGCTATGACTAGGTACCTGAGTTTAGACACTTAGAATAAATTATCTGCTTGTATACTGGGACTAGGTATTCAGAATAATCAGGTGATTACCATCTATTCAGGATCAAACCTCTTATCATCAGCTGAGACCAGATACTCAGAATACAAAGGCGGATCAAGCAGATGAAATTAGTATGCAAAATCATTTAGAAGCGTTTTATATAAATACCTCAAAATAAAAAAAATATATATATATTTCCATTTTAAAATGTGAAAATTGTTACTTCAAACAATCATAAATACACTGCATTTAAGAACCAATAATATATATTAAACACTTCAAGGTAAGGTAAAAGCATAAAATACAAAGTAATCTAATAATTGTTACTAAGGAAGTGATATGATGTTCTAGCACAAAAATATCAGAGCCAGCCATGAGTATTGATTTTTACACTGAAGTTAAAAAAAAAATAGCTATAGAAAATTCACATGGCATTTCCTATGATGAGAATTTTAGATGTGGGATTCTTAAATAAATATTTAACATTATCAACAGTTACAATGCTTACAGGTAATGCATTTCTTGAAGTAAATCCTAGTCTCTAGCTAAAGATCATTATGCACAGCATAGTTGTTGTTGAAAAATCAGATCTCAGTAGGATGTATTTTTCAAGTTTTAGGGGCTTTTATTAGTGTATATCTTATCTCAATTCTACAATAAAGTGAAGTTAAAATAAAATAAGCATTGATAAACACTAGACAAATTTGAAAATGTCAAGGTAGTAAACTATATTTTTATAGAAGTGTAATTTCACATGACTACACATTATATCCTATGTTGTTTGTTGCAATAGTAGTGGTAGATTCTGGAATCTAAAGTCTATAGTGGTATAGCTCTATCATTTCTGGCATTCAAATTTCTCACTAACTCCCAAGCGATAAAGCTATTCACTTATAATTATCTAATTAACCACAATTCATACTGCCTTTAATAATACTCAACATATATACACAGAGTGGAGATATCTTAAAGCCTATTTTAGCCTCCTTGCTGAAATTAAATTTAATAAATAATATTAGAATTAACTATTAATGTCAGCAGAATTTTGCAACGATTTCCTATAGTTTTTTTCTCATGTGTCATAACACCAGCCAGGAAGCGAACCTGCTAACCTGGGACAACTGCTTGTAAAGCAGCTATCGCTGACCTCTTGACCATCAATGCTTGACTATTTCCTAAAGTTTGGATTAAAAAAAATGTTGCATGCAAAAAAGTATCCCACACATTGCAAAAATATGAGTTTTTCCAGGTAAACTTTACCACTATCAATTGTCATATAGTTAAGTCATTAATTTGAATATAATTTTCTATATAAATATTTTAAAGTGATGATTACGTTTTTAATATAAGTATTAAAATGTCATACTTTAAGCAGTTTAAATACAAAGGTGTGTTGAGATGCGACTGTTACAAAATCACTGTGAAGACTTGTTACTGTTATAGTTTTGTACCTGAAAGGAGTGCTTTAAATTTGTAGTAGGGTATTAAAATTGGTGCCACCATATCTGCAGTAAAAATGGCGACCTGGAGCTTTATCTGAAAAAATTATGCCCTGAAGACATTTTAATTGGCTTTTTATAACATTTATTCATAAAGACGATGTGAATAAATATTAATATTGAACAACACAATATTTCTGTTTCACTCAGACAATCGTAATATTAAAAACACCATAGATAGAGTTTATTATACTATAGGCTAAGATCACGTTCATTTTTTTAAGTTGCTAATTTTTCATAATCCTCATGCATACGAAAAGTCTCAAGTGCATGATACACATCCACACATATATAATAAATCACGGTTTTGAAATCGAACATATTTTAAAAAAAAAAAAAATTTTTTTACAATTTCACTAATTATCTCATTTAATTTTTAATCATAATCGATATCTTTGAAAAAAGAAAGTCAAATAATTAAATGTAAGGTTGTTCTTACTTTGAGAAGATCATTATTAAAAGTAGAATGATATAAGTTCACTTACCTAAAAAAAAAAAAAGCAATATATGTATAAACATTTCATTCATTTTAAATGTAAAATTAAAATATTAATAAGCAAAATTAAAATATATTTTTTAAAGTCCAAAAATATCTTACATATAAAACATTTTAAATATATATATACACAAAAGCAAGTTTCTACTCTAGCGCTATCTATTGTAAGCTTGTGTAATCACAGATAATTAGGTATAGATGGTGCTCGAGTAGAAATCTGTTGTTTATATAATAACTTAGGAAGCTAAGTAATCAATTAACATTAGGATAGTAGTAATATTTTTAAAAAATGCCAAATTTATCAGCATTAATTCTTACATATGGATTATGTACATATAATTTCGTTCAAAGATTTGAAACATAAAATTCTAAAAAATATGAAGAAAGAATTATAAAGCCAGTTACTAGGTTCTTCAGTTTATGTAAATAATACTATAAAATCTGACCTTGTAAAATTTTATCTTCAATGGATTCAACATGCAAAACAAATAAATGATACAAGATTTTTTATGATGAATTTTGAAGCATAATTTTTACTTAAAAGACACCATTTGCATTATAAAGATTATCTCATAGGCACCATAAAACAATATTGATTGCTTTTATTGGAAAGATATGCTTGAGAATAGAATACATTGGAGAACTATAATTAGACATGTGCTGAAGACTTTCATGAAGAAAGTTTGCTATAAAAGGATTGATGGGTTAGTTTGAATAGCACATCTCAAACCTGGAGTTAAAATGACTATACTCATTTGTGAGTGTTTACTGCTTATTGATTGATTATTTTGAACAATGTATGAATTAATTAAATAATTAGATTAAATTATGATAATATACTTTTTAAATGTATATTATAATAAAATTTCAGTTGAATTATAGCAAAGCAATGGAATGTATGAGTTGGATGAATAGTTAATGTTTTATTTTTTAAATCATTGAGATCTGGTAGAATAATAAATACTTAATGTTCTAGTAGATTGTTTTGGAAAAAAATTTAAATCTTCTATGAATGGAAGTGTTAGAAAATGTGCATTTTTTTAGTAATGAAATAACTAAAGATCGTTTAGTTTTAAACATGGATTTAAGTGAAACATCAGTCTGAATTTAGTAAAAATGGATGACAAAAGATCCTAAAAAAGTAATTCAATGGTTTATTGCTTGTGGTTCCTAAAATGTTGGAGCACCAGTAAGTAACAGAGATAAAATGTGATCCACAAATGTTGAACTTCAAAGTCTGCCCTCCATTATTGCACTAAAGCATGCAGGGAAAAGCATATCTCTGCCACTTCCATATATATAAATTTCAAGATGTGAATTTAAGTGAAAATATTTTATTACACACAAAAAAAAAATCCCAAAGCAGAGCTATTTTTATTTAAAATAAGAAAATCTATTATTATAAAGTGCTGAAAACTTTGAAAATACTCAAATGGATGACAATCTCCAGTAATACACTATTTCTTAAAGATTATAAATCTACGCACAGTCACTTGCCGATAAGAGTTTAAAAAATCTTAAGTGAATCACTTAAGTTTAGAGCTTATATTCTATATACACCAACTCTTACAGTCTATGCTTAAATCAGGGCTTGAATCTATTGTGTTCCTGATGTTATAATCAAATATTCAATTGTATAAATCTATTTAACCCATCACAGATGAGTGAATGCGCATAAATTTATACTATTTAAGAAATAACACATTATCAGAGATTGACTTCTGTTTGAATATTTTCAAAGTTTCCAGCACTTAATAATAATAGATTTACATTTATAGGTCATGTTTGTCTGATCGTAGATGGTTAAAAATGAGACACTATCTTTCCCCTGCGATGGGTTAAATAGATTTGTGCAATTAAATATTTGATTATAACATCAGGCACCCAATAGATTCAAGCCCTGATTGAAACATGATCTGTAAGAGTTGGTGTATATAGAATATACACTCTAAACTTAAATGATTCATTTAAGTTAGTGCATGTAGATTTATAATATTTAAGAAATAGCACATTATTGGAGATTGACTTCCGTTTGAATATTTTTAAAATAAGGAAGGAAAATAAAAAAATATTCATGAATAAATAGTTGACCAACTTAGTATCATGAAATCCTTTTTTATTTATAGAAATCCAAAAAGACGGCTTTATTTATATGTGTGTATATGAAAATAAAACATCTTTTATTCTGTATAAGTATGATATAATTAATAAGTTTTTATTAGCACAGTGTTAGATTGTAACTATATTTAGAAGACAATCACTCCTCCTCACTAGCACCATACTATAATATTAAACAGTGACATTAACTTTAAGGATACTTTCATCCTAGTCACTAGATAAAAACTTTGACAAAATAAGAACTACCATCTTATTTTCAAACTCAAATGCACTTAAATATTTATGCTCTAACTTCTAGCCACTTAAGTATTGGCTCACATAAGTGTCTTTGTGTTTGAAAATAAGATGGTCATTCTTATTTGAGTTTAACCTATGGCTGGGGCAAGAGAATCCTTGTTAATATTATAGTACAACACTAGTGAGGAGTGGTTAGCTTCTAAATATAGTTACAATCCA
This sequence comes from Epiperipatus broadwayi, assembly GCA_028023455.1. Classification (NCBI taxonomy): domain Eukaryota; kingdom Metazoa; phylum Onychophora; class Udeonychophora; order Euonychophora; family Peripatidae; genus Epiperipatus; species Epiperipatus broadwayi. The sequence goes on from JAQFVV010012555.1 coordinate 994,809, forward strand.
ACCCTGTTTTAGTAAAAATTTATTAAGTATTTACATAGTTTAACATTTCCTAATATTAGCACAAAGTAAATTATAATATTTTATATGTGCTAATGAGATTATTAAAAAAAAGGATTTTAAGTGAATGTTATATATTATCACTCTCACTTCTAGACACTTAAGACAGGCTTATATAAGTGCATTTGAATTTGGAAATAATATGGTCATTCTTATTTCCTCAAAGTCCTTATCTTGTGGCTGGAGTGAGAGTATCGTTACAGTTAGCATGACTGTTTAATATACAGTACAGTGGTAGTGAGGAGGAGTTATTACCATCTAAATATAGTAATAAGTGGGACAGTAAATAACAGAATGTCCATTTACCATTTTTCATAGTGTTTTAATTCAAGTCAATGTTATAATCATTATGGTCAGTCATAGCAACACTGCAGAAGAATAAACCAAATCTATGTAAAATTAAATGCTTCATTTGGGTAAACTTCCTGTTCAACAGACATGCATAAGGTAATCAAACTGCAAATGTAGTTCCATTATTACAAAAATAGTAGTAAAAATTATTTACATGCTGTTAAAATTAGTATATATATATATATAGTAAGAAAATCAAGTCATATATCACATGACTTAATTTAATAAGCTTGCATTACAAACATTATATAATGAGTGTGCCAATAGCTCTTAACAAGCTTTTCAGACCATCCCTATCCTCATACCAGTTGCTAGCTCTGGCTTTTTATGTTAGATAGCTGGATTTAAAGACATCTGGATGTCTGAAAATTTCATATTTTCTACTTAATAGTTAAACATTAGATAAAGTGCTAGGCTTGGCCTGGTAGTTTAAATCTAATGCTTGAATATCCTAGCACCTCACTGATAAAAGCCAGAGCTGGAAACCAGTCTGAGGATAGGGGTGTTCTGAAAAGCTTGTTAAGAGCTATTGGCATGCTCATTATATATATATATATATATATATATATATATATATATATATATTGAAAACAAATAACTGCATAAAAAAAAAGGCTGTAATTGAAAACAAATAACTGCATCTCCCAATGAGCTGTATAAATGTCAATCAGTTATGAAAAGATAACATGATACCAATCTATCCTTCAGCTTTGTTGAAACTTAACTTTAGTTCATTAACATTGTTCTACATCAGAGAGAAAAATCTGTCTATTATTTTAATATATTATTAATTAAAGAGAAAGAATTTCACCTTTTTAACATAAATGCCTTACTGATTTTTATAATAGTTCAATGATGCTGTATTAAATACAGAGGAAACTCTCAATGAGCTATTATAAAAATCAATAAGGTGCACATGTTAAAAAAGTGAAATCCTTTTTCTTTAATTTCATACAAACTATGTGCTTAATAAATAAATTTGAATGTTATTTTAATATATGTATATATCTTTGTAACAGAATAGATTTCACTCTCTGATTTAGAATAATGAACTAAGCTTAAATATCAAAGCTGAAGAATAGACTGGTATCATTCCATACTTTTATAGGTGATTGATGTTTACACAGCTGATTGGGAAATGGTGTCTATTTCAATTACATATCATTAAACTACGATTAGTCATTATTATGTATATATCTGTAATATTCAAATATTTATTTCCTATCTTTATGCTAATTGTAATATATGACTGTGTATAATATTTTAGGGGAAAATGAAGAAATCTTCAAATTGTCTATATTAAATTTAATCAAACATCTTGCTCATGTCATCATTTAACCACAAAGAAGGAAAAATTGGAAATCTTACATATGTATGTTAAATTAAATATTTTCATGGATTTATTATGAGGTAAAGAAAGCAAAATGTGAGAATATTTCCATATAAATAACTAGAGATATCAATACCTTCTGATGTTGCTAGGAAACTCATTTATTATTACCAATCCTAAGATTAAGTAACTGTTCTTTAATGCCCTACAATAGCTATTTTGTGGAGTTTAATTAGAAATAAAGGGATATCCTGTTTTATTTCTATCCCAAATTGTTATAAGGGTTTAAACCCAAACAGCAAACAATGCCCACTTTCTCATATCAATGCCATTCTAATAATCTAATAATCATTTAAAAAATGATTATTTTATTTATCATAGTAATGTATTCAGATTTAATTGCTTCATGAGAATAATATATATTATTAAAAACCAGTCAGCACTTAGAGAATCCCAATATTAATAACAATCAACAATTTCAAACTGTTGTCAAGGCAACCTCCTTTTACCAATATATATATATATTGTACTGTTAATATGGTACGATATGTATTATCATTCAGAGAGGGAATTGGAGACTGTTGAAAAAAAAATAGATTGAATAATAAAAGAACTAAAATAATTACCATTATATATCGTATTTTATTGATAATTGTGAAATCTATTCTTTTGACCACCCAGAGACAAAAAAAATATCTATGTTTAATTAAAAAATATAGATTAAAAATCAATCTATTTATTATTAGGAAAAAGGAATAGCTTATCTTAGCTTTTCTTTTAATTAAAGATGGCCAATGTGAATATCGGATCATAATAAGGGCAATTAGAAGAGAAATTTAGTTTGAATCCTGTAAAGAAAAAAATATATACAGTTTTTTTTATCGAATATATTTTTTTATAAAGTAAACATATTCTGCTTTTAAGAGTATTTTATTTTGCAGATAGAAATGTATACTGCATATAAAACAGATAAAAATATGTTTCATATAATTTATTTAAAAATTAAATTAAAAGAACATACTTTAAGATAATACCACAGCGTGGTAATGAATGATCACCGAATTAAAAAAGTGCATGGCATGAGACATAATTATTGATCCTCAGACTTTTAAGATAGTGTGTGTTTTTTTTATGGAAGTAGATAAAGATCCATAGAAAAGATAAAACCAATACAAAGTGAAGCCGCTTTACAAGAATTCCTTTGCCGTGCAACCTGAGGAAAAAATGATTTACCATGCGGAAGCTCCTACCTACATAATATATACACATTGCAAACAAAAAAAATTTAAAAAAGAAAGACAAACAAAATTAAAATTTGTTTTTCATTAACTTTTAAAATTTTTACCTTATTATTATTTTGAATTATCAATAGCAAAACTGTGGATATAGACAAGAACTGTATCAAAAATTATAAACAACATAGTTACTAGGGAAAGAGATATTATATAATCACATTCATCAGTTCTGAATAATCAGCACAATTTAACATAATTTAATAAATGTCACAACTTATACAAAAGTTTAAGGCTTAAACGGAATTCAATAAAATTTTAAAGACCTAAAAACAGACTGTGTCTGAGATGGATGAATCAGATATAAAAGTTTGCTCGAGTGATGTGGAGAACAAAAGTTAAACAATGGAAAAAAGGGGTTAAACTTAAAGAAATCCTCATTCTACATTGGAGTAAATAAAATAAATTACCAAATGGATTTATTACTTTGAAGTTAAGAAGGATTGGTATTAAACCATTAAACATCACACGATCACTATTTCTTATGGTAGCACATTACTGTTATTAAAACAGGCAAAACTCTCCATACAGTAGTGTCCTAGTGCCAACCAGAGTCATCAATGGATTCCAGAAGGCTTGTGCATAAAATCTCTATCTAGTACCTACTCATCCAATATCCCCAGACTAGTTTCTGGCTTGTGGCCTTCATCGGTGAGGAGCTTTGGATCTGAGAGCATTGCACCTAGATCTTAGGATCAAATGCAACCCTCCAGCAGTCATCTTTTATCTCTACTTAACTACAAAACTATGAGAATAAAATTAAAAACACAATCATATTTTCAATCTAAGCTCAATAGTTTATACAGTCATATGGGTCTGACCACAGTTCAGTGCTGGCTATGGTTGTTAAAGAGCCGAAGACACCAAAATGTAAGAGTACTGAACTGGGTTAAGACCCATATGACTATATAAGCTACTGAGCTTAGATTGAAAATATTATTGTGTTCTCAATTTTATTCTCATAGTTTTGTAGTTAAGTAGAGATAAAAGGTGGCTGCTGGAGGGTTGCATTAGATCCTAAGATCTAGGTGCAGTGCTCTCAGATCCAAAGCTCCTCAATGATGAAGGCCATAAGCCAGAAACTAGTCTGGGAATATTGGATGAGTAGGCACTATATAGAGATTTTATGCACAAGCCTTCTGACATCCATTGATTACTCTGGTTGGCACTGAGTGGAACTACTGTATGGAGAGTTTTGCCTGTTTTAAGTTAAGAAGGAGAGTGAATATTGAAAGAGTACAGCTGAGTCACGATTCACGAACTTTGAAATCCATAATCTGCCTCTTTAGTACTGCACCAAACAAGCTGCATTGAATTGATAATGTTTGAAAATGATGATGATGATTAAAAACAAAAGATGTAAGCTTTTATGAAAAGACATTGAATTATGCATGATTATATGTCAATTGTAAAAAGATTCAACATAATACCCTGCACGATTTGGCGCAGATGTTAATGTTCAACTTGGAATCAGGGGAGGGGGTCCAATATTGATTCTGGTGCTCGCAGGTCTGGGACTCAAACTTCTTATGAACTCCCAAGCAATAAAGCCATATGCTCTTTCTTCCTAATGTATTACATTTTACATCTTTCAAATAATGTATAATACATGTAAATTTCTATTCTGAATTACTTTTACATAACCACATACACACTGAAGACACTAAACTGCCTAAAACATTTAAACAGATGTCCAAACGTTATTGTTATGCTAGGACTAATTCTTTCGTATTATCCCATATATTATAGCATATTTTATCAATCTAAATAATATATAATCACTCCGGTTATATTATCACCAACACATATTTTACGATGTTTCAATTATAAATAACTGAAACATTCAATTCAATTCAAGCCAGTGCAGCAGATAATTGAAACTTGTAACACTTTAAAACTATAGGTTAATATTTCAGTAAAAGGATCAATTATGGGAAACCTTGAAATAAAAAAGATGTTGAAATTTAAAGTAGTCAACAGATGCGTAGAACCAAACAAAATTTATAGCTATCATTTTGCATCAATTTGCCTTTGAGTAGAAAACGAACACACGTTTACAACTGCAGTCAAATTATAAAGAAGAATTTAGTTTTTTTTAAAAAGTGAGACCAATAAAATAAATAATTATTTTCCATCAAATAATTCTAAAAGAAAAGCAGAAACCTATAACAATTATAACCAATAGGTTAAAGCTTTTAAAGAGAAAAACAAACTGCGTGTTATTTTTGAAATAACATTTCGCAAAATAAACATATAAATATAATAAAATTGACTGCCCCCAAGTGAATACAACTAAATAAATGTCCTAAATGCTTAATTTAAAGCATACTGATTATTTATATATATAAAGTACGCAAGGCTGGCGCATTGTGGATCAATTCAAATTCCAAAATATCATGAAAAAATAATCCTTCATTATAAAAAATGCTTATTGCTACATATGTATGATTGAATAATTTTAATTTTTGTAAAAAAAAAAACAAAAGCCTTTCCATCAGTAGAGATATTATTTTTTTTAAATTTGCTCTCTCAGAACAAATAATATTAGCATAATAAAATCATTTGATTCTTTAGTTTACACAATATTTTATAAACAATAACAGCTTTTTATTTTAGCGGCATCTATAGAAAACTTGCTTTTTATTTTAGCGCCATCTATAGAAAACTTGAATAATCACGGATTATCAGAGAGTAATATATTCAAATAGTTCTCTCTACATCAGTTTTTGTTTTAATCAATGATGATTATAATTTCTCAGAGAAGATTCCCTATTATAGAATATAGTGGTAAACTACATTTAGGAAAAAGTTTTGAATCCTTTCTAAGAGTAATGTTTTTTTTTTTTTTTATTAAAAAAAAAACCCAGCAAAACAGCATCACAGGATATCAAACAGATTAAAGGATCAGAATAAGCTAAATGTATTTATATTTAATTTTTACACTTCGTTTCATATCTTTTTTTTAATCTTCTGGAGTTAAAATGACCATGCCTATTTATTAATATCTTTCAATTGATTCTATGAATAATAGAATGAATTGGATGGAAAAGAAGCCTAGTGATCAAATATTAATGTGATAAAAATGAGAAAGATTAAGGGTTTTTTGGGTCATATTTCAAAATGATAGATTTTTACAAAATATTTCGGAAGGCAAAATTTTAGGGAAAAGTCTGGGAATCAGATCAAGAATATTGTACAATAAAAATATGATCAGTGAAATTGAATATTTTTCATAAACAGATATGAAATGATAAGATAGAACAATGTGAATACAATAACAAGGTTTTTAGAAGCTGATGATGATGATGATGAATAACAGTTATTATGAGTTTGATAACTCTAAATATCATATTTCATTTGACTAATAACTAATATCACTCTGAATTACTAACAATGTTGACAAAAATATACTTATAAATACCAGAGCTGTCTTGCATTGGTGGCCGAGAGGTCAGCATGACTGCCTTGCACTTGCGGGCAGTTGCCCAGGTTGTGGGTTCACATTCCGGCCGATGCTATGACACTTAAAAAAAAATAAAAAAAATATCAGAGCTCCCAAGAATGGTGGATTCATTCTAGGTTGATCCTTTGTTCAACATTTAGAAGGTTATTAATCCATAAGTTGTGAGAGGGTGATTCACTTTCTTGTTTGCCTATAAATTGAGCTGAGTTTAATTTAAAGTTTACATATTAAATCTTATTTAATTATTACAATTAAGGTGTTAAAGGTGAGATGCTGCCTTCAGCCTTGTATTGTTAAATAACTCTTCAGTGCCATATTCCATCTGGCTGATAAAATAATTTCATTCTGAATTATCAACAATGTTGACAAAAGTATACTTGTAAACATCAAAGCTCCCAAGAAAAGTGGATTCATTTTACTCTTGATCCTTTGTTCAATATTTAGAGTGCTCTTAAATCGTAACCTGGGAAAGATTATTTATTTCCTTTGTTAACATATATATTGAGCGATGTTTAATTTAAAGTTTAAAAATAATTATATATATTAATAATTGTGCAATGAAACAAATCTATATTGAATTCAATTATCTATGTATTTAAATTTTTTTTTGCAAATGCAGAAATTATTAAAAGAGAGCAAGGGAAAACAAAGAGAAATGTTAAAAATGCAATAACAGAAGGGTTAAACATTGCTCTAAGCTAGAAAAAAAAAAACATTAAATCAATAGCTTTTTGTACAGAAAAAATTTAATTTTCAAAAAGAAATAAAGTGAAAAAAATATATAATAATGAGTACAATAAATCTAAACTAAAGAACATTTCATCTGTGAAAAAAAAAAAAGATTTATTGCTTCAGAGTTCATAAGAAGTTTGAGCACAAATGAAAAAACTATGTTGTGATCCAAAACTTTGTATTATAGAGTCCGCTATTCTAATATTGCACCAAACTATTTAGGACTGTGAAGATAAATAATAAGTCCTTTAAGTTCATTTAATCAAATGTCCATGCCTACTCATAGGAATATAAAAGTGAAAAAAATAAAGTAATTGATGGAAATAGTTGTTTACTGACCTCATTAAAAAAATTAAAAGACTGAAGTGGAGTTGGGCTGAACATATTGCTAGATGAGATAATAGTAGATGGACAATTGAAAGCTTAAACGGGATTCCAAGAGATTGTAAAAGACCCAGAAAGAGACCACATATGAGATGGATGGATGAAATAAGAAAGTGTGCAGTGATGATGTGGAGAAGAGAAGCTAAAGATTATAGAAGATGGATTGAACTTGGAGAGACCCCCATCCTGCAATGGATTGATAATGGTTGATGATGATGATAATTTTTTTAAAAAACATAAGAAATACAAATAAATAAGTTCCTTTCTTTAAAATTGCCCATTAGTACCAACATATAAAAGTTAGAGCCCATATACTCATTTTTTTAAAAGTCTTGTTTATTTTGTAAACGATTTTTTTTACTTTAATATTTATATTTTTGACATACAACATAATGGGAACTTGAAAGTCTGTGTTCAAATTTCCTATATTACATTTAATATTCATATGTATACCTAAAACTTCAACTCAACCATTTACATATAAATAAAGACATCTGATAATCATTAAGATGCATTTCATTTGGCCCAAATCATAATCCCTTATATATCAAAATATATTTTGAAATACAAGGGTCAAACTTATTCCATCCCCAACTTTAACACCAAAGCACTCTAGATAAATACAGTAGTGATCATCACTAATCACTTATCAAACCAGAGATTGCCTCTAGCCCAGATATGTTTTCATTGTTTGTTCAGTATTTATCATTAATAAATTATTATAATTTGATTTACAAGTGTCAAATTTCCTGCACTCACATCTTCGATAGCATCCACTCAAATAAACACACCAATGATTATTACTAACTATTTATTAGGCCAAAAATTATTATATGATTCTTTGATTCTTTGTCCAGATATCAACTTTAAACTCAGTTAAAGATTAACATATGTTTTTTAAGTAAACATAAATACATAGAATAATTATATATATATATATATATATATATATATATATAGCTAAAATTTTACAAGATTTACTTGGATTTGGAAAATATTCTGTAACGTCGTCATTTGATTTTGTTGAAAAAATTAAAGATTTAAGTTTGGACTGTGATGATGTTTTAGTGTCATTGGATGTTTCTGAGATGTATGGATCTATTGATAGACTTGATTCAATTAAGATAATTCATCAAGCTTTATTGGAAAAGAAAGTGTATAATCAATTAATATGTTTTCTGATGAAGGCTTTAAATTTTATTGAACAAAATATTGTTGCATCCTTTAATGGTAAATTTTATAAGATGAGTAAAGGCTGGCCAATGGGATTACCAATGGTGGCACAGTTATGCAGTTTTGTTTTGTCATATTATGAAGAGAAAATTTTAAACAAATTTATATTTATGGGAAATATTAAGATATATACGAGATATGTGGATGATGTTTTTATATGTGCTTCTTCAGAAATGATTGATAAAATTTTTGATGAATATAATAAATTAAAAGGTCTTATCTGGACTATGGAGAAAGAATATAATAACAGTATTAAATATTTAGATTTGATAATTTCAAGGAACAATAATATGATTGACTATAAATTGTTTATTAAACCTATTGAAACTAGAGGGTATATTCCCTATTTATCTAAAGTGCCACATAATTATAAAATGGCTGGTTTTAGGTCTTTTTTGTATAGAAATAATATTTTGTGTAAATATGCATGTGATAAAAAGAAAAATATTGAATATTATGTAAGTGAATTATTAAGTGTAGGTTATAATATAAAAGAAATTTCTCAAGTGGTTTGTCAATTTAGTAAGAAAATTAATAGAAATACTGGTGATGAAGAAATTAAGAGTAAGAAGTGGATTTCTTTGCCTTTTTATAATAATAATCAAGTAAAATTTATGAAAAAAGTTTATAATGGTATATATAATGTTTTTTTTTTTATGGCTCAGGTAATTTAAATAGAATGGTTAATAATTCAAAAGATAAGTTAGGAAAAAATAACGTGAATAATATAATTTATAGAAGTTTTTGTGGGTGTAACTTATCATATGTGGGGGAATCTAGATGTAATATAGAGAAAAGAATTAAAGAACATAAATTGTTATATAAAAGAGTTTTGAAAAATGTACAGATATGTGATGATAATAGTCATGAAGTCAAGTTATATATAATCTGTTTTTTATGATCATGATAGAAATTGTAATTTTAAGTTTAATTTTGATATAAATAAAATAAAAATTTTAGGCCAAGAGAGAGATAATGAAAAAAGAAAAATTAAAGAGGCAGTTTTTATTAGTAGGTATAAAAATACGATAATAAACAGACAGTCAGCAAATGTTAGGATTAATGAATTGTGGGATATTTAAATCGACATGTGTTTCCGGTTGGTAATAGATGATTCCATTTTGAAAGTTGAGTTGAAAATGATTATGAATATAATCGAAAATATTTCTTTATGAGTTTTTATTTATATTGTATTATAAATTGTTTACCGTTGTTTGGAATATATTTAAGTTTCGTTATATATATATATCTTATAATTCCACCTATATTTTGATCATAATCTATGGTGATTTTTAAAATCTATTTTCAATGATTTCTACATATGCAATATAGATTTGTAAGTTATGAAAATATTAATAAAATTATAAATATATATTAATAAATAATAACATAGATTTGTAGGAAAAATTGAAAATAAACTTTGAAAATGGTCACAGCTTATGGTTGAAATCTAAGAAAATTTATAGAATGATTTAATGAATGTAGAAAAATTTGGTTCATACAATAAGCAACATTTTAATATGAGTGTGTGGATCATAAAAATATTAATTATATAATAAATATACCACATCTGCAGAAGATGAAAAGCAATAGGTGTTTTCAATAGAATGATACAACTATTCATGCAGCTATGAAAATAATAACTTTGTAGAAGTAGCACTTTTCAGAACAAGGTGGGCATAAGTTTTGGAAAAAAAGAAAAATAAATAAATATAAAAATTGAGCATAAAGGGTTTTTTTTTCATTAAAAGCAGAAAATAATTACTTTTTTATAGCATAAATATCATCATCATCAATCATTATCAATCCACTGCAGGATGAAGGTCTCTCCAAGTTTAATCCATCTTCTCTGATCTTTAGCTTCTCTTCTCCACATCAACCCTACACACTTTCTTATTTCATCCATCCATCTCGCATGTGGTCTCTTTCTGGGTCTTTTACAATCTCTTGGAATCCACTTTAAGATTCCAATTGTCCATTTATTATCATCCCAACATAAATATACTCCTTTAAATATATATATATATGGGACTTTATTCACAGACAACTTCAACAAAGAGTTAAGTAAATTCATGATTCTTTTTTTTAAAAAAATGCAAAAAGATCCTAAAATTATATATAAAAATGGTTTTAAATTTATCAAATACATACATGTGAAATAATCTTAAAAGCCTAACTAAAAGATGACACAAGAATATATTACATTAAACAAAAAATCAATAGATCTTTCCCTTTTATAAAATTAAAATCAATATATGTAATCACCTTTCTAATTGACTTTGTATTTCAAACTTTTAGTTGAAGCTATAAACTTTTAATAGAAATCATGACGTAACAGTTTTTGAAAAAGAGAAACTTTAAAAGAAAGCATTTTTTTTTTATTATAACAGACAATATATCAATACCAGATTATATAAATCAGGCCATTTACGATCACTTTTACTACATTACTTTCATTTTCATACTCAGCAGAAATATCTTGAAATAATTCTTCCAAATCATATAATATTTGCCAAATTCAAACTCATATCCAATATTTAGTTCCAATACATCTTATTAATAATTCTACTGCCTTATAAAAAAATCAAAACTATCTCCTTCACTGCTTTCTCAGTGCTAACTTGCAATATATATATATATATATATTTGATATTTGCATTTCATCTCAGTGCTAACTTGCAATATATATATATATATATATTTGATATTTGCATTTCAAATTGTATTGTGCATATATAAAATATATATTAATAATACTACAAATCCATGTCTGTATTTCCTCAAAATAATATATATAAACATATAAATAAATATTAGAAAATACAGTAATTAAAATTTGTTAAAAAGAACAAAAAATATAAATGTCATTTAAGAGTGCTTTCAACTATCCTTGTAGTCTTTGTCAACTAATACTTTGAAAGATCAACTTTCCCATAACTCCATGATCTTAATGTTTGCTGCCTGCCTATTGATTAAGTCTTGCTTGTATTTATGTATTAACATAGCTTCCTTGATTTTTCTTTTATTATTATTTCTTTCAGTTTGCAATATTTTTATGTTATTATAATTAAAATCAAAATCATATATACATGATTTATTATGGTCATAAAAAACAGAAGCTGATAAATTATCATTATCTTTAGAATTTTGTTTTTATTTTGAACTCTTTTTAATAACAAGTGCTCGTTTCTTCTTTTCTCCAATGTGCATCTTGACTCACCTATATATACACTACCACACCTACACATTCATTTATAAATGATACAATTTTTATTTGTAAATAAGGTTTTATCTTTACAGTTATTTTTTAACTTTTTGAATGTAGGTGGTGCATAAAATGCAATGCCACATATACCTTTATATTCTCAATGTTCCTTTTATTAAATAATTGGGGATTTTCTAATTATATTTTTTCATACTTCCACCATTGTCTATGTTGCATCTAGTACATTTCTTTCTCTTAAAAATTAGTTAATTATTCAGAAAATATGTAGTTGAATAGTATATTGCATAAATTTTGCATAAATCACCGCTGAACTTCAATTAAAGTAGGCTATGAATATGGAGACTTAAGTTTTCTGAAAGCGCTTAGCCATATAATAACTCTTTAATAATATTTTAGACAAGCTTCACTTTTTTGCGTAAAGCGCAATTTAAATTACTTACTACTCAAAGGCGAAGTAGAAAACTAGTATTTTACATATTTATTGTATAATTAACTAATTTATAAGAGAAAGGAATTTACTAGATGCAACATAGACAATGATAGAAGTATGAAAAACTATAATTAGAAAATCCACAATTATTTAATAAAAGGAACATTGAGAATTTATTGCTTTTCCAAATTTCTCATGTGCAATAAGACATGTATTTCTATATTAGCACACACATTTAAATAAATTAGGGGGGATCTTAACACCTGCTATATTTGCTCTTAATTAGCATAAGTAGTTTTATAGTAGATTTGGAAAAGGAACATTTATCCAATTACTAAATCTAATGCCCACTTCTGTTTAACAATTATTTATAAAGAAAAATAGCGTAACTTACATAATCCCAGAAACAAATACGGCACACACAAACATATAAACTGAACTGCAAATCTGTCTTCATCTGTAAAAAATCCAATATATTTTTCCATTTTAAAATAATCATAAACTGTAAGACTTGCTTTTTTTTTTTGAATGAAAAAATTATAATCACAATTCAGATTTAATTCTTAAATAATTAAATTAAGTCATTAGGGAATAACTGTTGTCGATTTTAGCGCTAATTTTGCAGTTAATTATAGTTTATGATTATGTAGCAATAAAAAATAACAAAAATCAAGTTATTATTAAAAAATTGAAATATCACATATAGTAAAAGAAGTCAGGAGTATATTTAAAATTTACTCCTCAGATATCAAGAGAGTCTTCAGAATATTCTAAAAGTCATATCAGGTAATAATAATTCATTTTGTTGAAATAAAGTACATGGACTCTAAATCATAGGCATTACACAGAAACTGAGGTGAGTCATAAAAACATAATTGAAAATTAAATAATGAAATATTTTTTAACATAAAAAAAAAAAAGCAAAAATAAATCTTATAAATTCAGCTGCCACATAGCGCAATATTTTTCTCTCAATAGGTATCAAAATTAGATGTTATTTAGTATATTTAAATTTATAGGATGTGATGAACTTATTCATCATTATGTTTGATTAACTTAATTTAAACATTCTGTGCTCATAATTATAACATCATCCAATCCAGATAAATACCTAATTGATTATTAGCATATTCTTCTATTATCATTGCTTTTACGTCATCTGGTGTAAGTTTTGGTAAATAAATAAATACTGGTTGGTAATGCTTAAATTTTTTTTATCTTTTGCAGTCCTCTCCAAATATCCTTGTCTACTTTCTAGCTTATGGCTTTTATCAGTAAGTAACTTTTTGAATTTGTTGAATAATGTACTCAATATTTTTGGATTTAGTGCCCCTTTCCTCTAGCAGTCACATTTTACTTTTCATTATGCTATCAGATTGCTAGCCCAAACTGAAAACCTTGTTAATTTTTTCAACTCAAGCTTATTTGCCTGCATAGTTATTGTTGTATTTTTGTAAAATATATACGAGTTTGAACTCCAGAAAAACTTGAATTTATTAGAGAAAAATATTTAGATCGTGAACTGATAAGTGGCAAATTTAATTAAAGAATTTACATTAATTGTGATCGATAAATTCCAAGAAATATTTGCTAATCACAAATATTTCTCTATAAGATTAATTAATGAATGGAAGAAACTAAATTACTTTATATGGAAAGGAATTCCAAAAGCACCAATTAATTATCCAAAGACTTAAATACCTTACCTTATGCGCTTAAAGTGATTAATTGTGTGAGTAATTAGAGTAAGCAACAAAGTGCATTGTTCTGATTTTCAGTGACCTCACCAAGTGAACAGTGCTGAGATATTTTAATTAAGTGACAAAAGCTGAGAGAAGCTTTGATATCAGTACTTCAATTAATGTGCAGCACTTGGTAGAAATGTGTTCACGGGCAATAGCTGAATAGGCTCACAGAGATTGGGAGACCATAGCCTGAGGAAACCATCCGGAGAGCAGCTAAACAAAGAGTTGAGTTTCCAGCGGTTTTCAAGTGGAGTTATAGGTGGACTGTTGCAGAGACAGAAGTTGTAAAAAGTTTAAAGTCAGTCACAGTGCTATACTATGATGTGTCCATGTGCAGCTAAACTAGACTGGGACCAAAATGTCACAGCTAGTCTGAAAGTAAATAATGTGAATTGAACCTCAGTGAACTGTTGAGATATTGTTGTTACAGACCATTTGCTATTCAGATTATTCTTTTATGTGTATTTGTTCGCTGGTCTCCCAGTCTGAGTTGGGAGACATAGCAGTTATATAGATCTAAATGCAGCTCAAAATATTTTATGGTGGCTATGTATAATGTCTTGTTGCTCATGTGATATTTAAATGACTACTACTAATCAATTATTAAATTAGAAATTATATCATTTTTAGCTCGTATATACACTTTAAACTTTAATGAATTGTTTTTTCTCTTCACCAATAAAAATTTATAATTATAAATATGCGATTTTTTTCACATGCGTTAGTGAAGCTGTAATTATAATATAATGTTTAATATGCCCGCTTAAAGCTTTTGAGATTTAGTATTTCAAATATCATACTCATAGCTTTATGAATGAAAACTGTTGTGATTTACTGTACACCTATGGCAATGAATTTTAAATTAGTTAGTTCATTGTTTGGAAAGAGCAAAGCATGCCTCTTCTATTAATGGCACTGAGATCATTTGCTATGTAAAAAGCTGCTTTGACTTTTCTTTTGGTATCACTCTTCTCTGTGCAAATAGAACTGGGTTCAAATACATGGCCTGTAGCTGCTTCGTGGTCCCAGAAGATCAATGTTCCATCATTTTTATTTTTAACCCTGTTATATGCATACTTATGTTGGTAAATTCTTGTAAAGATGCTAGCCCAAGTCTCACCATAGAAAGATGCCTGGCAGGCTAATTGAGGGCATGCTATTTTATAGACCACGTGAGGGGTTTGATCTTTTTCTATTTTATTCTTGGAAGTATTAATTAGTTGGTTAGTGTTGGAGGGTGTTCTGAAGCTAAATTTGAAATCATTAGTCAATTTTTTAGCTATTTTTGAAGTTACATTACAAAGCCAAATTCTTCCGAAACACTTCACAACAGAACCAACTCTCATATACACTTGATATGTTGATGACATTTTCATCGCAGCAAAATTTTCCATTACTGTCAACATACAAAATGAATTTCAAGCCATCTCAGGATTAATCCTCAGTAGAACTGATGAAAATGAGGAACAAGAAATAAAATATCTAGACTTAATAATAAAAAGAGGGAACACATACCTAGATTATAAAATGACCATTAATCCGCTGCACATAAGAGGTTACACAAGTCCAAAGTCTAACACCCACAACACATATAAATGGGTAAGTAAGAATGCTTTCCTATTCAGAAATCACCATTTATGTAAATACATAACGGATAGGAAAAACAATATCAATAAATATATAAAGGAAATGACTAACATAGGTTTTAAACCCAATACAATTCATCAGAGAATAAAAACATTTAATAGAAAACTCAAAAATAAACAACCTAAAGAAATATGAAATACTTATCAATTCCATTTATATCTAAAGTAACTTCAAAAATTATTAAAAAATTGACCAATGATTTCAAATTTAGTTTCTGAACACCCCCCGACACTAACAAACTAATAAATAATTCCAAGATTAAATAGAAAAAGATCAAATCCCTCATGTGGTCTATAAAATAGCATGCCCCCTGATTAGGCTGCCAGGCATCTTACTATGGTAAAACTTGGACTAACATCAATACAAGAATTTACCGACATAAGTATGCATACATCAGGGTTAAAAATAAAAATGAAGGAACATCGATCTTCTGGGACCACCAAGCAGCTACATGCCATGTATTTAAATTTAGTTCTGCCCAAATAATTTGCACAGAGAAGAGTGATGCCAAAAGAAAAGTCAAAGAAGCTTTTTACATAGCAAATGACCTCAGTGCCATTAATAGAAGAGAGGCATGCTTTGCTCTCTCCAAACAATGGACTAACTAATTAAAAATTCAAACTTATTTGCATATATGTACAATAAATTACAACAGTCTCCTTCATAAAGCTATGAGTATGAGATTAGAATACTAAATCTCGAAAGCACTAAGCGGACATATTAAACATTATTTTATAATTATAACTTCACTAACGCATGCGAAAAAAATCGCATATTTACAATTTAAACTTTAATAAAAAAAAATAATATATCTATTATTATTAAACACAATCACTTTAATTGAACTCCATTCCTCTTGTTCCATGGATGAGAAGAGTGCTGATGTCATTTATTTTTTAAAGACAGGATCGAAGTACATGTGGAAGGTTATAAGAACATTTAAAAGAATTATAATATCCTACTTCTATAACAATTATTTTAAAATGTTTTCATCTTACTTATATTCATTTTGCAATGGCAGAAATAAGAACAACTTATATAAAAAATATTTTAATAAAAATCAATATTTTAAACATTTAATTAATAAAAGAAAAAAGTTTTATTAAATTTATTGTTCTTTGTTTTTAATAAAAAAATTTTTGACAACAAACAAAACACATTAAGTTATAAAAAAATATCAATAGCATTTTATAGTTTTATTATGAAAATTCAATAAAAATCTTATTGAATCTTTACAAAAGAAATAAATACTATTCACTAGAAAAAGGCACCCAATATTATCGTTTCCAACAGAATCATTTATCTATATCTAGAGATGTTAGGATAATTTTAAACTATGACCTTATAATTGGCATGATTAAGATGTCATGGCAAGGTATAATCTTTTTATGCTTCACTATACTTTTTCCAATACTGACATTGAGATATAGGCGTTTGTTATCTATAGTTCATATGATGATAGAAGTTTATTACCAAAAATGCATACATAATACAAAGAATAGTTTAAGTTTCTGCACTGGTGGATAATAGTGAAATGATGGAGCAAAGATGTGGGATAACCCCGCCCCCCCCAGGTTAAAATATTTCTGCAGTGTAACCTAATTCACCCATCACAAGATATACAAAAATAGATAAAACTAGAATCTACTTTGTAAGGTAGTACATAATGAAAAAGGATTAAACAAACAACATAGTCACTGAGGTTTAGATGCTTGATACCACTACTCCATATGATGAGTAAAAGTTGTTGTGAAATACATGCATGAAAAGATGACTGAATTTTCACAAAAGTGGATAGATATAACCTGCTAGAAATGAGATGATAGATGCATATAAGTTTTAAATATCTATTCCTTCTCATTTTATTTTTCTTCACAACAGTTGTGAAGTTACAAAGCCATCATTTTAAACTGTGCAGAATGTGATGCTACTTTTAGACTGATTATGTGGCTTCTTTATGCATTATGCATGGATCTCAGTGAGAGGCACAGCTTTAAGAGTAAAATTTTATATAAATTATTAGCTTTTGAAAAAGTTAATCTACGGTTAACTTAATTCTGCAATTTAGAATTGAAGTTAGCAATGGTTTATTTTTGGGGGTTGGGAGGAGAAGTACAATTAACAGTGCTTGTAGTGCAAATAGACTTTGCTAACCTGAAAAATGCAAAAGTTAATTCAATTTTTTCTGAACAATCATTCAATTCATCAATTTTACATTGAATTTGATTAATTCAAGTGACATATAAACTAGAAGAATCATATGATTTTTTTATTTTGATATTTCCTTTTCTTAAAAAACCACAATATTTGAAGGTAATTTATAATTAAAATTACAAATGTATATATTATTTTTGATATATCGTTAGAATTATCTAACTAAAAAAATGGATTAAATTTAAAATTATAGGGTGTTTGAAAATTTCAAGCGATTAATACAAACCACATAATAATTAAAAATGGCAACTTAATAAGTACAGTGCTAAAACAATTCTTTTCTATAAAAAGAAAAATTCTTTATAAGTCAAAAACTGGGCCAGAGTTCTGTTTGGTGTTATCTTTTGCCTGTTTTTAATGTAATAATTATATAAATAAGAAAAATAGACTGATGTTGGTGTATTAAAATAGTGTATTTGAAATCATTCAAAATGATATTGGGAAAAAATATTTGGTAATTTAGACATTAACTGAAGTATAACTATTAAACTGCAAAAACACAAACACAGCATGATTTTATATTATTGAGATCTAAATGAAGAAAATTGAAATATTTAATAAAGAAAATGAACTGCTTATTCTATGACATTTTGGGTATTAGTCAACAAAAAAGTGATTATATGCCTTCCATAGATAAAAATAATTCTACAAAGATTGCTATTGGAAATTTGTCCTATTCATACATCAATTTACACATTTTACTAACATCAACAGCATGTAAATAACTTCGATTACTGTTTAAATATGTAACATGTAGGATTATAATCACTTCACTTTTGTTTTAATCCATTACTCAAAATTATTTATAAGCAGGCTCATAATGAATCATTTTAATAAACTTACAAATTAATTATGAGTCTGCTTATAAATAATTCTGAATAACATAATGGAATGAGAATGTTCTTGAATATGATTTGTATATTTGTGTATATTATAACGATCTATCTAAGGTTTGCTATTTATTGAACATGGTCAAGTTGATGATTATTTCACTCAACAGTTTTTTAATAAAACAACTCTTTTATAATTTCTATTTTCTAAATATTTTCTATAAACATATACAGTGAAGTTTTGGTATATACTGTATCAATATACATTACTTCATTTATATGCTTCATTCATATGCTTTCCAAAAAAATATTTTTGTATTTTCTCAATCAAACTTATGTTTATTAGTGCATAGATGATTTACTAGTGTAGGCACACCTATTTTTTCTTTTCTAACCATTATCTTGAGGTCTTTTAGTTACTGTTCAACAAGGTGACTGGTTTCTCCAATATACTTTCTTCAACATTCACTGCAGTTTTTGATTTTCAGTATTTCAAGTTACAGTGTCATATGTCTTTAAAAAGTTGTTCTGTTATACTGATTGCAGATTTTCCTTAACTTTATGCATCATTCCTGATATGTATGGCTGTACTACCTTGATGAATAGTAGTTTTTCCTTTAGGTGTATCATTTTGTTGTCTATTAAAGATTTTCTTGATGACAGCTGATGGATAACCATTCTTCATAAGCCCTTGTTCTATGTAGATCTTTGCTCTGTTCCATAGGGATAATATATTTCCAGGTTTTGTGCTTCTGTAGTGATGGAATATATTTGCCCAGTACTTAAAAGTGTGTGTTGAGTTCCTATAAAGGATGACTTAATTTTGCTATATGGGAGTCATGTCACAAGAACATCTAAGAATCCAATTTTTGTTCTCATTCTGATTCCATTGTGAATTTAATTGTAAGAAAACACATTGTTGACATGCATTCAGAATGATTGTAATTGTGCTTCACTTATATGACCATATAGCATATGTATCATCAACATAGGAAAGCCACATTTCAGGTAAAAATGTAGGGTCTAAGGCTGTGGTTTCAAACTATTTCTTGTAAATGTTGTTAAATAAGATTGACAGTGGTGAACCCATGACTATCCCTTGATTTTACTGAATGAATTTTGAGTTGTATTGAAAGAATTTTGTTAAGCAGAAAGTTAATAGTTGCATTATACTACCAATAGGTAGAGTTGTTCTCGCTTGTAGACTATTATCATCACTTAATCTTTTTCTTACAATAGACAATGCTCCATCACATGTTACATTTAAGTAAGCTTTCCACAGTAAAGCTTACCAATAGGGCAGTTCTCATTTCCATACCCCTGATTAATTTAACAAGTACACGATGAAGGATTGTTTCCAGTATGCTAAAGGACTGGAGATTTTGAGAAGAAGTCTTTTGACAAATTTTGACACATGGTTAATTTCCAGAAATAACAAGACTTAATAGAACTTTATCGATTTTAGGTAGCCATAAAGATGGAGGAATTTTCCTAAAATATGATGGTTAATTTCTTCTGAATCACTGAAATGGATGTGATGCTTCTGGTGCAATACTTGTAAATTTACTTCTGCCCTTGGATTTTTTGCCACTTTTTTGTATTGGTCTGCTGTAAGAAGTTCTTGCATTTTGTTATCATAGTCAGTTGAATCCATTATAATAGTAGTGTTACCTTTGTCAGCTGGGAGAATGATTATAGATGTATCTTGTTTGAGACATTTAATAGATTTCCTGTCATCACATAAACTGCTTAAATTCTGCTTTTGACATCTTTCAACTGTTCTTTTAACTATCCAGTGTAATTATGCTGCTTTTTTCAAAAGCAATTTTTGGATGACTTCCTCAATGGCTGTTTAGATGTTATAATGGCAAAGTTTAAATATTTTCCAAAAACAGATAATTCAGCATCCATAAAATGTTTAGAGCTAAAATTTTCAACTGATATAATTGATACACTGTTTCTACAGTATGGCTTTTGCATGTCCTTGTAGATTTACTAGCTTTTTCTTATAACA
Organism: Epiperipatus broadwayi; assembly: GCA_028023455.1. NCBI lineage: Eukaryota > Metazoa > Onychophora > Udeonychophora > Euonychophora > Peripatidae > Epiperipatus > Epiperipatus broadwayi. The sequence continues at coordinate 1,015,757 of JAQFVV010012555.1, forward strand.
TTCTTTTATTTTCTACATAATGTAGAATATGTTATCAAAACAGGCAAAACTCTCTATACAGTAGTGCCACTCAGTGCAAGTCAGAGTAATCAATGGATTCCAGAAGGCTTGTGCATAAAATCCATATTTCGTGCCTAGACATCCAATACCACCAGACTAGTTTCTAGCTTGTGACCATCGTCAGTGAGGAGCTTTAGATCTGAGAGCACTGCACACAGATGAAAGCCACAAGCTAGAAACCAATCTAGGGATATTGGATGAGTAGGCACTAGATAGGGATTTTATGCACAAGCCTTCTGGCATCCATTGATTACTCTGGCTTGCACTGAGTGGCACTACTATATGGAGAGTTTTGCCTGTTTTGATAACAGTTATGTACAAGCTTAAGAAATGGTGATCATGTGATGTTTAGTGTTTTAGAATATAAGTTCTTATTGCTTGACAAACATTTCATCAGTAAGTTTTATTTCTTAGTAAACATTCAACATTTATAATGCAATGCAAGGTTTGAAACTTGGAAAACCTTTGAGCATTTCTTCTTTCTCTCAATAGAGCCTGGTGCTGTCTGAGTAATTTTCTCAGCTCTTTTGGAATGAAAAGGAGATTTTAGTTGTAAACCTTTAGAATCAATACCTTGAGATTTACATTTACATAGAGAAGTTAAATGATTTTTGTGCTTCGACCAGTTTTAGACAATTTTTCACAAAGTCTAAGGATCAACATAATAATAGGCACACAATGAGTATTTAATAACTGCCTGAAGGTTTGTAATGATGGCATTTTAAATGCTATAACTTGTTGGACTATTTCCTTCATTATTAAATGCTGAATGTCTAGAATATTTTTTTAAACTTCATTTAAATTTTTCAAATACAAACAACTGTTAATAATAACACAGAAGTAAACAATACAGGTTAACAGATTACACAACGTTTCGAGTAGTATTACTCTCAGCTCTTCTTCAGATGTTGTTGGACAGATCAGTAACAAACAAAATTAAGATTCTATTTGTGTGTTATTACTAACAGTTGCTTGTATTTGAAAAGATTAAATAAAGTTTAAAATTTTCTAGACATTAAAACATTTAATGATATATGATTGAAATAGTCCAACATATAACATCTAAAATACCATCATTATACATCTTCAGGCAATTATTATCCTTCACTATTGCGCTAAACTGCACAGGACAGTTATATATATATATTTAAAATAAATCTTACATTTATAAGCTTTTTTTAAAAAATAACTATACATGTATAATCTTTTTTAAAAAAGAAATATTAACTCATAATCATTCAGTTACAAAGGTGAAAAAAAAGTTTGAATGTTTTCTGAAAAAGTACACTCAACCAGCATTAAAAAAAAAACATTACACAAAGCAAACCAGAATGAATACTGTTAAGAAAAAAAAAGGCTTTTCTTTGAATAAACAATAGATAAAGCATTTCCTTAAAAGCACTTTTAAACAGGTTAAATTTATAGCTTTGCTTAAAACATAAGCCATTACTGCTTTTAAAGTGTAAAGTATACAAAAGTTTCTGACTTCTGAAAATTAATTTATATGAAATGTATGTTCGTAAATAATAGTTGAATAAAATCAAGTATTGTCAAAACAATGAAAGAAGGGAAATAATGCTATATGTGTCACAAGTCGAGAAATGATGTTAGCTCTTAATTAAGGAGTAGATTAATTAGGAATCGAGAATAAACACAGAACCAGTTTTGAAAGAAATTGAAGCTGGAAGACCTTATCAAATAATCATAACCTGCAGGAATAGGTTGCTATTATGGATAAACCATTTTTCTCATTAACTCTTAAGTCAAAGAGAAATATATAATGCTTTAACAAGGTCACATGATACTAGTTTACATGATGGTTTTTGGAAACAGAATTCATTTATAGTACTCCAGTCTAGTTACCTACTGAAAACTTGGTTAATCAATAGATGTTAGATCGTAAAGAGCAATAAACAGCTATTCAGTTTCATATCCAATGGCTAGATTCTCATTTGTGGCTTTCATCATTGAGAAATTTTTAATACAGGTATAAGATCCAACATCTTTTAGCCTACTATTGAGCAATCTGCCCAAAATATAAAACACATTTGAACATTGTGATGGTTTGATGAAATAAAAGAGAAAAAGGGCTCCTGGATGAAATTCCAAATTCCTCACTGTTAGAGACCATAAATGAGATATTAATGAGAAGATATGGTTAGGAAAATATTGGTTAGAAGTTCAATTATCAATTCAGTCTAACATCTATTAATCCCTCAAAAGATAAGTAGAAGTATTATATTTAAAATATTAACTCATAATATCTTATGACTTTCTCATGGGCTTAGTCATAAGAACATTTACTTTAAGCTGTAGTAATCAGCGAACATCATAGGGTATAGAGTTATAATAATCTTTATGTTTCAAATGAGCTAGGGTATCAATACCTGACTTTTACTTCCATGTTTAAATGCATGCATAGTAAGAAAGTATGGTCTGAATTTTTGCACTGGTAATATGGTTACACTACAATAGATCACAGGTAATAGGTGCTTTGATAAAAACTAAAATAGCTGAAATTTTTAATTATACACAAAATTAAAAAAAACTTTTTTAAATTTATTATCCTTAGCTATAATTCATACTATTAGAAATATAATAATTGAATGGCCTGTTGCTTGATAGAACACATTATGTTAGAAAATTAAACATCACATGATCACTATCTCTTATACTAGCACATAATTGTTATTAAACAAGGCAAAACTCTCCATACAGTAGTGCTACCCTATGATAAGTAGGCACTAGGTAGGGATTTTATGCACAAGCCTTCTGCATCCATTGATTACTCTGGTTGGCACAGGGTGCATCAATTTCAACTCACATGTATTCTCCCTCTAAGTTTTTCACAATCTCTTGATATCTAATTTAAGATTTTAACTTACCATCCACTGTGGTCCTTTCTTTTTGTATGTCCAATCCAGTTCCATTTCTGCCTGTTAAATTTTTCAATGAAATCAATGCTACATATTTGTTTTCTCATCCACATGTTTATCCTTTGATTACTATTTAATAATTTTAATGTATATATCCCTTTATTTTATTGTGGGGTCTGCATACAATTTTCTGTTATACCTTCTGTTTTTTAATAACTACAAATAGTGCATTTTTGTTTACTTATATATAAATTACTTAAATAACATTTAAAACACACACACACACACACACATATATATATATATATATATATATAAAATGTCAATATATTCTTGTCTTAAAAATTGTGTTAAAAGTACAGTTGAACATCCAACACTTTTTAGCATACCCACACAAATAATATGATTTGCTGCTATGTAGTTTTGTCCTGGATACCACAGAATATTATAAAGCAGCATTAAATTAAGAAAAAGTTTTAGGACAATTTTACATTTTAAGGTTTATAAACCTATATTTTAATTTTTATTTTTGTCTATAGATGGCAGAAGTAATTAACAATTAAAAAAAAAGATTAAAGCAACTAGAAATTTCATGTAAACTGACTATATAGTATTATGAGGGAATGATGTAAATTTCTACAGCTTTTATTTTAATTTTAAACTTAGTTTTATTAATTTAATACATAAAATAACTATAAAAATGAATTCATAAAAACTTCTTCATACACATTTTTTTTTTCAAAATTTGTTTTATAATAATTAATGAATTAATATCAAATATTTTACACAAATTACCAATATTTTGACTTTTTTATAGGATCATTATCAACATACTTCCAATGTATACAAAATAAAAATATGAAACCCATAAAAATTCCATACTATAACTATCTAAAATTTAAAATAATTAATAACTTTTTAAAATAATATAACTATGTTTTAAATAAAAATTAGTATACTTATTCTTACACTCAATGTAAAAATAATAACAAGAATGCAAATTATATTGGAACTACAAACAACAATATTGACACTACAAAAAACAAAGATTATGACAGAGTCATGTGATATTTTATCGGTTTTAATATTGAACTGGATTTAAAAAACATCTAAAAAGATAAAAAATTTAATATTTTTTATCATTCTAAGGAATTTAAATATTTAATTACAACATTAGGATGATTGAAAATGTTGAATCTTATTAAGTAAAAATGATTAAAGAAGCTGATTATATAGAAAAAGAAATGCCAGTTTTAAATAAAATAAATGGAAAGAAAATGTTAGTAGATTATTTTAATAGATTCATTTTTTAGAATTAAGGGGATTGTTTAGTGAATGGACATTATAATAAAGATTTGAGCAGAACTTGTAAAGTAAATGTTTGTTTTAGAAAAAAATAAGAGAAAAAATATTCTTGATATAAAAAATATGTATTATTTTTTTTAAATTTAAAAAAATATAATGTAAAATTTTTGTATATATTATAGGTACCTTGACAATGACCATATTTTTTTTTGGTCGAAATGTAAAATTTAAAAAAATATTAGTTATAAATTCAGTAAATAAAACAAATTTTTTGAAAATAAGAATATGGATAAAGAAATTTTCATAAATATAAAAACTGGATTGTATTTGGATAAAAAATTAGGTGGTTGGGATTTTAAATATTTTTATTAAAACAAAATATATGTATAATATGAAAAATGTTTTTTGATATATCTGAACTTACCCATTAATATATATATATATATATGTGTGTGTGTGTTTCATATGAATGTTTTCACAGTTTGCAGATGTTTTGCGGGTTCATTCGTGTAAGATTTTAGTTTAAAAATGCCAATGTTTAAATCGAAACATTGGAATTTTGAAACTAAAATCTTATACAGATGAGCCCACAAAACATGTTATATATATATTATAGTAAAGTCAAATTGTAAAATTTACTTGACAAATTCATATTTTTTTAAAAAATACTTTCCTTAAATTAGTAATTTGGAAAAGAATACTCATCATCATCATCATTGTCCACCATTATAAATCTACTGCAGGATGAAGATAATCCACTTACCTTATCTCTAATTTCTAAGCTTCACAACTCATCTGAAAACTTTCTTATTTCATCCATCCATTTCACGTGGTCTTTTTTAGATCTTTTACAATTTGCCAAGATCTAATTTAAAACTTTAATTCCCAATACATTATTACCTCTTTTATCAATATGCTAAGCACTACTCCATTTCAGTCTCTTAATTCTTTCAATGATTTAGTGGTACCTGTTATTCTCTTACTCATATATTTCATTTTTGATCTTTTCTTTTTTATCCTAATGTAAATCTCTTCATATTTTGTTAAATAATTTGAAGGTTCTATGCTGCAGTCTCAGATTCATAAGCAACTACTGAAAAAAACATCTATTAAAATCATTCATTTTTAATGAGATGAGCTTGTTTCTTTTTAATATTGTTATTTCTGCCAGAAACACTCTACCCTAATGTAATTCTATTATTAATTGCATCCCTTGTTTCCATTTGTATTAATAATCTGCCCAAGGTATTTGTAGTTGTTAACTTCTTCTAATTTATGAGTATGAGTCTTTATTTTCTTCTTTTGAGAAAATTCACTGACCATAATTTTAGTCTTTTTAGCATCTATTTTTAATCCTATTTTCTTACTTTCATATGACAACTCTCACAATATTTCCTGAAGCTCTGAAGCATAATTTTCAATGATCCACATTATCTGCAAAATGTAGATGACTTAAAAATTCCCATTTACTTTAATTTTCTAAGCTTCCCATTGCAATCCACAACACATTTCATGTAAAGCTGTTGCAAAAGTTTTAGAGATGTGAAATCACTCAGTTGTAGATTCTTTTCAATGTTAATTTCCTTAAATACTATCAACATAAACCAATTCTTGCCATTGTATTTTGATATTCTTCAGAATGTACAATATCTCAGATATATATCTTGATTATCTACTTCTTTAATTATAATTATCTTGATAATGATTTTGTATAGAATTGATATTAGTACAGCATTCTTCCAATCATTTGGTATATTATTATTATTTAAACATTTGATATATAATTTAATCAACAGTTTTCTACTTTTCTATCTGCTTTTTTAAAATATTAACAATAATTCTATAATTTATTGGAGCTTTTTGTCTTTCATAGATTTAATTGCATGTTTCACTTCTTTGTTTGAAATAGTGGACAATTCAGATGCAAAACTATATAGAATACTTTTTCTTTTTTTCTCTATGTCATAGCATCGGCCGGAGCTGAACCCGTAACAACCGTCTGCAACCAACTACTTGCTTGTAAAGCTGCTGTGCTGACCTCCTGGCTAACAACATTTTGTTTTCTGTCCTTTATTACTATATAATTCTTCAAAAAACATTGTATGATGTAATCTTTTTAGTAATAATTCCTTTTTTTTTACCTTACTGAAGAAATAATTGCTGCTAATATCAAGATGTTGTTTTACACTTTTGAGACTTTTATTTTCTTCTATAGTTTTTCCTGACCATTCACAATTATATTTTGGTATATCATTATTAATTCCTTTTTATCCCATTTTACAAAACTATAGATATTTAATTCTCCTTAACAGATCATTCTTAATACTTTTCATATTCTTAAATTTAACCTTACATTCAAGTCTCAATAAAAAATACACTGGACAATTGTTATTTTTTTAATACCAACAATCTTTTTGTGGTTCTTAATAGAATATCAGTTATCTTCTTATCGATATCTTTTTAATACTTTAAAATGACTTCCAAGTTGTAATTTAAATTCTAAAGATTAGAAAATTTTACTGTTATTACAGCCTTTCTTAATAGTTTTTGTCTCTTTAGCACTAACACATATCTTACATCTCACTAATAGATAATCACTAAGTGTGTAAATCTATTAAGAACATTACAATCTTGAAGTTCACATTTTCTGTTAGTAAAAAATATAATCCAATTCTGCTCTACCATCATTTGGATACTTCCATTTTCATTTAGCATTTTTCTCAAAGAATGAATTAATGAAATAAAGTTTTGCTTTTTCTTTGAACTCCACAAGTCTGTGTATGTTTCATTTCTATCACCATAATCAAATTTACCCATAGCACTTTCAGTTTTCAATCATTTGCTAATTCTAGCATTAAAGTCTTCTTTGACAGTTTTAAAATGTGGCCTGATAAAAAACATTTTATCTATATAAAAATCCTCCATTTCTTTATCATAATGAGAACTTGTTGAGTTATAAACACAAATTATCTGCATTTAGTATCTTCCTTTAATTTAAATGACTAATCTTTCTATTCTGACTGATACACCATCAATATCCACAATATTGTTCTACTTTTTATTCATAATAAATCTCACCACTTGCATTTCCAATATATGGAGCCTTCGTAGTAAACGTATATGTCCACTTTTTAAATCGTTTCTTAAATTTTCTTTTAACTTCACGAAATGCAACAATGTGCCATTTAATATTAAAAAGTTCCTCTTCCAACTTATGCAATCTTTCTTTACTTGAAAGGGATCTACAGTAAATAAAAGAACTTCTTCGAATGATAGTCTGAATTCACTGTTAGAGAATTCCTAACTCCCTCTATCGTCAGCTTGTAATCCTTCAAAACAGAAGACTTAATTTCGAAATCTATTTACATTTAACCAAAAGAAATAATAAATTAGAACCAAATGAAAGATATATAAACATTGTTTCTGCTGTAAAGTAAATGTGTGTGTTGGCGCGTGGTGAGTTATAGCATATTATATTATCAAAACTAAATACAAATATTTTTAATAATCTCATGTAACTCTAAAGGAGTTCTGGGAAATTAAAATATTGATTTAAATAATAGCATTTTAATGTAATTCTTTTATGTTTTATATTATTTTTATTTAATTACTCTGAAAAACATTTCGTGATATAAATTAAATTTCAAATGACTTGTATTTTATAATTGCTTGGAAGAAGTTTGATTATTCTTTTTATTTAATTATCACATTTTTTTAATACAACCGACGTTCACGGCATAACATAACGCAAAGTTACTTCCAACCGAGATTTAATTACTAACTTTTTTTTTTTAAGAAAAAAATTGAATTATTATGATATTATTTTGCAACAAATTAAAATTCTAATTTTTCCTATTTTATTAAAGTTTTTTTTTTAAGTAACAGATGTTCAGTAGTGTTAATGACTTGATGTAGATTATTATTGATCTACGCGTGATTTGTTCTGACAGATTAAAAATATATACATTTAAAAAACATGTAGTAGATACGAAACTGATGTAATGAATCTATCAAGATTGTAAAGTTTTTGTACAATCAGCAGTAATATTGTTATAATGGTCTTAAAGAATATAATTTGCATTACAATATAATAACTTGGGGGTGGGAGTAAATTGATGTAAATTTTATTTTTTCTTCAGTATAGAAACAATTAAAAGGTAAAACCCAAGAATTTAAGAGAAAAGTCATGTTATTAAAACTATTCTTATGCCAACTTTATTCTAGAATTAAGTAACAGGCTTGTTTGTATTTTTTTATTTTAATGATTATTTTAATTAAGGCTATCAAACGTGCCATTTTAAACGGGACGTTCTTGTTTTAAAGTAGTCTGTACCATTGTCCAAATAAATTACATCGGGATAAGTGTTTGCCTCGTTTTAACAAGAAATAAATTTTTGCATAATTATTTCATGTTTTCCGAAACTGTCAAAGTGTTTGTGATGTGATATGGCTACTTCTTTATTAAAGTCAGGAATTTCTCAGCTAATATGCCCAAGAAAAACCTGTTAGCCACCCTACATTCTCTTTCTACTCCCTACTCTAAGGTTTTTCCATATTCTCCTCTATCCTGCTCTATCTCATTTCCACAACATCATCTTTATCCACTCCATGGCCTTTATATCTAAATCCCCTTTATCTTTCTATAAGCCCGACATAAAGATCAAGAACCCACTTTTTGGATAATCACTTAGTTTATATTTATTTTCCCACAACTTCATTATTTGTACCCTTTCTGCTTATAGGCATTTACATTCAATCAGAAGATGCCTAATATTTTCTATACCTTCCTTACATAACTTGCAGCCTATTTCTCCATTTATGTGTACATTCCCTTGTTACTAACGATCATGTTCAAGTCTTAAACAATAAACTACTTTCCTTGCTATTATCATAAATTAACTCACAACTAATGTTCTGTTTATTTCTATATATATTAATAAGCTCTTTTTACTCTCCATACTAGTTCTCCATTTCTCCAGTTCCATTTTTTAATAATGAATCTACTTTTCTATCCCAGTCTTTGCCACTATAACACTCAACAATACACCTAACACAATCATCTCATCTTTTGTATAAGTATACTGATACAAAGTGTTTATCCAAATCTTCTGCATACCATACTTGTAGCATATGATATGACACATCGTCCTCTATGAATTTATGACACGTCCTCCTCTATGAATTGGCTTACAAAATATAAATTTGTCTTGTCAACCAATCAACACACATTAGAAGTAATACAATAGTACAGTAGAATAATACAGTAGTTTTTTTTTATCTTTCAATGCACTATTAAATAAAAAAATAATTTATAAACATAAATCTAATTCAGACATGCCAAAGAGAAAGTGCACATTTTATGAAAAGTTACAATTTAAATATCCTTATATATATAAAACAGTTTTTGGTAGTGATGAGAAGGGCAATAAATGCAGAATGGAGTTTAGAAATTGAAAACTAAAAAATGATAGTATAAAAACTGAAGTGAAAAAAATAGATAAATTTTTATGACACGTTATTGTTGTTGCTGGACTAGTCATTACAAAGAATTAAAAGTGATAAAATGGTGTTCATTAAAATGTAAAATAAGTTGGAATGAAGTGGAAGAAATCACAAAATATGTAGCAAAAATCGTAACACCATCAAGAGTTGGTGACCGAGTGGTTAGCACAGTTACCTTACAAGCAGTTGTCCTGGGTTTGCTTTCCGGCCGATGCTTTGACATATGAAAAAAAAAATCATAATGCCACTTGGAAAAACTTCAAGTAAAGAAGATGATTGCCAAGTCTACAGAATTAAACTGCTGGAGAAGCATCTACATACATAGAAATAGACATGTTAAAACTGTGTTATTCACATCTGAAAACGTGATGTAACAAGATAAATCAATTTATGTTATATTGTATTGGCATGTAATAACGGATTTGTATATTGGTTTGTATCCTATAATAAATTTCTCTTAACAAAAAAAAATCGTTTTGTCAATTATGATGATTGAAAATTATTGTCCGAATTTATTCTAGTAAATAATTATTATTGAAAAAATAGAGGAGTGGAATAGAAAAACTGCAATTAAACTACATTGGTTATAAATTTTCAAATATTTCAAAAATAATAATTTAGAACATTAAAAAATGACAAAGGTTATTGAATATATATTACGTAAGCCAGGAACAAATGCATCGATGGAAAGAGTATTTTCACTAATTAATAGAAAAACCCCAATTATCAGTAGCAACCTTAAGATCAATAGTAGCTACAAAAATTAACATTGAGTTGGATTGACTGGAATTTAACAATTTTCTTAAGAGTCAAGAAGACTTGAAACAAATTTCATCGACAGAAAAATATCAATAAATTGTTTTGGTTTTTTGTTTATAGGTATTTTTGTCTGTTTTTTAAGTTATATCATTGTCAATAGCATTTTAAATTTATTTTATGTAAAATATATTAATAGTAAAACACTGTTGTGTTCAGGCCATTTTGGATTGAAAAATGTTCCATTTTGGATCCAAATATTTATAGTCACTATAACTTTAATAACAATTCGTAGATAATAATTATAAATTATGTGATCACAACTTTACATTTAAATAAACAATTTCCTGCCTACATCCGATTGCTGACATTCTATTGGTTTAAGCATTAGGATTCTTGTCATATAATTTACATATAATAACCAATTATCTGTTAGCACTTAAAACCAACAAAAATTCACATAACCAACATCACCTGAGCTTAGCTTAGACATTGTTTTTCATTTGCAAAATTTTCTAGCTGGGATTGAAAATTTAACATGTTTTCCAATTTGACTGGTAACTTGATAGTACAACAAAAGGTAAAAAATGGCTGCTAAAAGAAAGATATATTAGATCCAAAAATCTACATGCACTGTTCAAACAATTTTAAAGACTCCTACACTAAAGACAACCACAAGCTGAAAGCTATTTTAGGGACATTTGGATAAGAGAGCAATAGACAGGAATTTATTAAGTACTAACTTCTGGCATTTACTGATTACTAAAGTTTACACTAGATAATAAAAAAAGTTTTAAGAATAGAAGAATTTGCTAATCTACTGACACTTATAATAATTATACTAATCAAATGTGGGTTTTAAAAAATCTCTTAAAAATATTCCTCTTTCAGTTTATCACCAATCCATATACAGAAGATGGTTTTACTTGAAATCCATAAATAGTGAAAAATAAATATTTAGATATAATCTTGTAAATTTAGATTTGCTTAGAATACCATATATAGTTTATTGGAGTTGTGGAGTGTCATATTTTGGAGACTATTACAGTTTTTAAACTGATTTTAGTTGTGACTCTTCCAGCTCTTAAATATCTTACTGAATTCGTGAATAATAAAGCTAATTAATTATTTTTATTTATTTGCTTAGAATTAATAAGGGACAGGTTCCAAAAATATAATGGAATCTGTCCTCCAATCATTAACCATATAACTACTTTTGGATTCCCTGAATAAAATTGTATTAAAATATATTTTTCTGTTGATATTGTGAAGAATTTAAAACAGTTGTTTCTGTTAAATGGCTTGTGGATCTAATACAACTATTACTCAAGTTGGTTACAGCCTTTAATTTGTTAAAATTTAAAAATTTAGTAACACTTTAGATAATTATAAAGAGTAGTAAAAGATTTGTAAAATGTTAAGTAAAAATGATGCTGCATATCATCATCATCATTTTCAACCATTATCGATCCATCGCAGGATGAATATCTCTCCAAGGCCAATTTAACTTCTTCAATCTCTAGCTTCTCTTCTTCACATCACCTCAACACACTTTCTTATTTCAGCAATCCATCTCACATGTGATCTCTCTCTAGGTCTTTTACAATCTCTTGAAATCCAGTTTACGATTTCAACTTTCCATCTATTATCGTCTATTCTAGAAATACATTCAGCCCAACTGCACTTCAGTCTCTTAATTCTTTTTATTTATATAAATGCATTAAAATATAAAAATAAATTTTCTTGAGTTTTCATAAATAAAAATATAGAAATGGTGTTTCGAAATTCACAAAGTCACATATCCAAAGAATTGTTTAAATCAACTTGCAACAAATACCCACATTCTTGTGCCAACACCAATCTATTCATAAAAAAATGTCATTTTTATTTGACAAATAAGCTGACATTGGTAAAGAAAAGAGCATTAATTATAACTTGTGGACTTCTAATTATGACTGTCCAATAAAAACTGAAGAAAATTTATTTTTTACTTTTTACTGCATTTTTTACTTTTTAGTGCATTTATGTGAATAAAAGCATTTTAAAATATATATATATGTTTTATTTTCTATTTTTAGTTCTATATGGTTCCAGAAATTAGAAAAAAAAAGTTTAGATACAATTTAATATCACTAGATGGCAGTATTGTAAAAAATACTGAATCCCATATAAATTTAAAAATTTGAATTTTTTGTTAAAATTGTTTGCACATGCTAATAAAGATGTGAATACATATATATGCAAAGTTTCAATTGGATCAGTAATTAGAAGTGAAAATTGAATTGTAAAATGTGATCTAGAGAATAGCGTACTCATTGAATAAAAGCATATAAAAAATAAATAAAATTAGAAAATGCAGTTGCAGTTGATAGTAAAATCAAAATTACATTTGTAAAAATAAAATAAAATAATTTATTCAATTCATTTATTAAACAATTAAAAAAAATTATAATTAATAAGTGAAAATCAATATGCAAATGCTGAACATAAAAAAAAAGAAAAACGCTGCAATAATTTCAGATAAGGAAATTTTGAATTATATTTCATTTCTGGCTGTATATAACATAATAACAGATGAAGATGATGATGAATAACATGTCGAGAAAAGTTATAATTTTATCAGAATTAAAGTAACAAATCTTCTTGAAGCTACGAGTTTTTAATTATGAATATTCTAATAAAGATAATGCTACATTGTCTTGAGAGGTGAATAAGCAAACAGTCCCCCCTCCAATGTTATAAAACAATTGCAGGGATTTTGAGGACTGCGTACTTTTATTAATAAGGGATTGAAATTGATTAAATGTATAGCATTTCTCAAGAATATAACTTAAAATAATGCAGAAAAATAAATTCTCACAGAAATTATTAGATATCCCCCCCATGTTTCAAACAACTATTTTTTGGATATATTAATAAGGGATAGAAATTTTTAAATACATGGAATTTGTAAAAAAAATAGTGAATTACTACTAGGAGAATGACACTCTTTTTTACTCTCTATCTAATATCTAAACACCCATTTGCTGACCATTGTTAGATAAACAGCAAATAACCTGAAAAATATTTTTTGTCACATATGACTTGAAAAAAAAATCATATTTATCTGGGTTGACTTCAAATATCAAATTACAGGCATGACAGATAATGCTTTAACTACTATGCCTAGATCCCCTTGCAAAAAACATCAAAAAAATTATAGAGTAAAATTTTTTGTTTTATAAAAAATAATAATTAATATATATAATTTTTAAAAAATAATCTATAAAACACTTTTATTTCATCTTATTTCCCTTCTAAATCTTTTTTTTTGTGTGTTCTATCGTCTCGCGGGAAACAAAACCCACCCACCCGCCACAGCTTGTTAAAAGGCTGTTGATGCCCTCTCCCTCACCTACTCTTTTTCTTACGTTTTATATTTACTGAAATAACATAGTAGTCCGTTTGCGTGCGTAGCGAAAAAAAAAAAAAAATTATCTGAATTAACATAGATAAATATTTTATTATTTTGCTTATATTGGATTATTTCATAAGATCGCTATCAATGTATTTTAAAATATATTAAATTAAAAAAGTGGAATTAATGAAAATCTAATTTCTACACAAATTTCTACAAAATTGGAAAACAAAGTCAAATGCTTATTTTTCTATATTACAATTGATTTGGAACGAGAATTAGATTTATGAGTTTTAAATTTAAGTTTATAAACCTGCATTTGTAACGTAGAAACTCTGCATGAACTGAGTTCAGCAAAAATGAGTAAGTGGATAATAAATATCAATATTGGGGAGGAGAAGGATTTGTCAATAATATGATGGTAAATATTCTGTCTTTTACTTTGCCCTGGGTAGTTTTAGTGCTCTAATAGAAACAAACTCTGGAGCTCCAAGTTGAATAATGGTTTCGGTCTTGTCACTTCTAGTGTTTGAACTTATGGTGAACTCTTGAACAACAAATCATTTGATTAGTTTGCTCTGTTATGTTTATTGCAGTGATAGTTTCCAATTTCAGATCTCAAGCTCCATGAATTATGTGCTTCCAGTTCCATTCCTCCTGGTATTCTAACTTCTTTTGAAAATATGAGTTATAAACCACTTGATTATTTTTTCTTTAGTTGATATTACATTGAATACTTCAATATGATAAAATTTTAACAATCAATATAAAAAAATACATTATTGCACGAAAGCAAAAAATGAGAGTTTAATAAAATTTAATGGACCCGCCCTAACTTTAAAAAGAGTTCTGGTAAAAAGCATTTAGAAAACTTCTGCTATCTGTCCAAGCAATAATAGAAGGGAATACTACTGATAAATGTGAAAAGATTAAAGTTATTATTGCATATAAAATAAATAGGACGTTCAAACATTTTTTGAATATTGGTAGAATAAGACTGAAAGTTAAATGAATATGAATGTCAAAGACAAAACTGTAAATTGATATAAAAAATTAAGATGAAATATATCACATGACTCTAATTTACATAAATTTAAAACATCCAGCCTCAATTTTTATTAAAGCTTACATTAGATGGCGTAACCAGAGTGAAAGAAAAAAGTATGCTCCTGAAGCATTAAATGTAACTGGAAGAAGCAAATTGAAAAGATTGGATGAAGTAATAATTTTAAAATTACAAAATATTGAATGATTTATATGAAGTGTGTAAAAGCCAAACAAATAAAACAACCATATCATGACTTCACAGTTTACTATGGTAGCAGAGTGTCAGCGGAATATAAGATCCTTGGTTTGATTCCTATTCAGGCACTTTCAGTGCTCGAACTTCTTCTAAACTCCAAAGCAAAAAATCCATTCAAGTATTTATTTATAACTGTATAATAAGGAATGGACCTGAGTATTTAGAATATTATAAATTTTACATGTAGATGAGACGACAAGTAGATATGGCATTGAACATCAAACACAAACACTTTATGATGGTTCTTAATTATTTCACACATATTGTGACTATTTTTGTTGAGATTAAAAGGTGAAATGATTCAAAAATTAAGATTATGTTCTCAAAGAAGAATGTAAGTACAACTTAAAGTGCACAAAGGTATGATATCAAATGAATTCAAAGGTAATACAAAATAAAAGATTAATTTTGAATTTTTCTCTTTTGTGTACTCTAAAATGAATGGTAAATGTAAAAAAAAACAAAAACAAATGTGTTTTTGGGGGAAAGGCAGCTGTTTATCAGTAGGTCTAAAATAGATAAAACCTCAGTGGCAAATGAATATGGATTACAGAGTATTTGATTAATTAAAGTCTTTCTGAATTTGTTTGTAAAATCACTGAAAGACTTGTGTACATCTAAAAAACCTGATATTTGGAATTTGAAAATCTGTTGGATGTGAAAGTTATGTTAGTTAAACAAGTCAAAAATTTTGTGGCATAAAGTAAAAAGTACATTTATAAGTCATGGTCTAAATGGGTCTAAATTTTGATGTCTAGATTTAAAAGAAATAATTACATTAAGAGGTATCAACTTAAAAAACTTCTATAAAAGCAGTAATAAGAAGTGAGTTGAGACACAACATGGAATTGGCAATGAAAAAATAGATGAGAACAGAATAAATAAAATTTGAAGATAATTCTCAAAATGATAATAAAGAAGATAAATAAAAAATAATTGGAAATAACATTATATGGATGACATCTCTGAAAACTAATGAGATACAATGCAATGCTAACTAAAGAGTTTCAATTACAGAAGACAAGATGGTAATGCTTAATGAAGAGAAATTATTGTTAAAGGAAAGAAATTATTGTTAAAGGAAATTCCATGGACTTATCAACAATAAAATATATATATATATATAAGAAATAAAAAAATGGTTTTACTCATATAAAAAAATATACCAAAAATTAAAAAAATCTTTTTCTTCTTCTTGTTTTTATGCATTCTATTGGGTTTGCCTGAATTGCAGGGTTCAGATTCAAATGAACAGTAATATCAAAAAATGCAATTTAATGTATAACTTAGTCAATAATGATCTGATGATGCCAACTGACTAGACTCACTTCCAGCTGTATAGATTAGCTTGCCTTATGAGATTTTCTGGCTGTACTGGACAGCTTGCCTTGAGTTTGTTAAATGACTCTTCCAGATGTACTAGACAACTTGCCTCAGGTCTATTGTAGTTTTAGTAGCTTCCAGCCACATTGGGACTTGCCTCATTGTGTAGATATATCACTAGTGAATATAGTAGAAACACCTTCACTGTTGGAAGTGGTTTCAATGGAGAGAACATTCTATTGTATAAGTAAACAGATGTTCTCTAGCTTGTCTCCAAAAAGGCTGACTATTTATTACCAGATCCCTTACCTTACTGGCAGTGATCAGATTCAGAGAGCCTAACCAATGGTAGGATTTTATACACATGTTTACACATTGTCATACTTATGTTTTACCCTTTGGTCATGTTTATACATTGGTAATCCACATGTTTACACATTGATTAGTGGAAATGTGAGCTCAATATGATCAGATAAAGAAAGAATCTGGACTAGTCCACTTCTGAAGGCAATGTCAGATATGACATTCCTCCTCCTGGTGAAATTTAGTCCTGGATAACATAGTCATTGAGATGAACTGGATGACATATTGTCCACTTTGTTGGTTTCTAAGGTTTATTGTTGTTCTTGTCTTATTCATCTTCAGTGTTTGATGGTCTTGTCCCTGAGTATTCACCTGAGTTGTTGTATTCCATTTGGTGGTCATCATTTCTGATTGATGTACTTGTTTCTGTGTGATTCAGTCTCAGATGATTTAGGTGATGATGATGTTGATAACCATTCACTGTTTGAACTACTACAATATAAGAGTTCTTTCAGTTGTGTAACCACTGCTGGTTTCCACTTTGTGAATCCATAGTACACTCTGAAAAGCATGTGAGTGCCTATTTATACTTTTAACTTTTTCTACATATTCAGAATTGGGTTTCAGGGCTGACAAGTTAATTTGCAGAAGTCTATTGAATAGCAGTTCTGCTGGGTCTTTCCCATTGCAGTACTTAGTGTGGAGTGCTGTGCTAGTGGTGTTTTGACAATCCTGATATTCCAGCTTCCTGTATCCATACTTTGTGATTGTTTTGTTTGTGGCATAAACAATCTGCACAGTATTAACTACGTTTATATACATGCAACTGTATTTATTGAGTGTTCATATTTTTATTGATATCATTGTTGGTTTAAGCCTGAAACCTGCAATTTAAGCAAACACAACACATTCAAAATAAAAGCAAGCAATATTTATGGTTAGAAATATTTTTAGACTATTTCTGAACACAAACACAATATTCCTGGACATGACTTCTGCATATTTTCATTTTAGTCGTATAATTTCAAGAAGACTGCAGAAACGGAAACAAATTTTAAAATCTTTCAATGAATTTATGTGATAAAAGCATTTCTTTAAAATTTTATTCTTATACATTTTTATTTTTATAATTTTTTTAAAACTAGAGAATAAAAAAGATCTGACATTCTGGAACGTAATATCCACCGTTCAATTCCAGTTTTGATACTTCAGGCACTGAAATTTCTTACAAACTCCTGAGTAACAAAACCATTCAATTCTTTATTGGCAAATTTCAAGCTATTTTTAAATGCCAAAGTAACTTTTTAAATGTAACTCTATTTAATAAACAAACATATGCTATTAAATAAAATTAATAAAAATTAGTTTAGCTTACAATGGCATCTGATCAAAAGGCATTTACTTCTGTTATCAGATATATGCTTGTGTTGGTACTAGGAAAGATTATTCTTTTGTAAACTCTGGGTTTACATTTTTCCACTGATAGACAGTCGTAATCAGATTATATTTATATGTTGGACTATTTCCACCATCTAATTTTAAATATTGAATGTCTTTAGAACAATTTAATGTTATTTAAATTTTCAATTACATTCAACTATTAGTAATAGCACAGAAGCTAGTAAATACACAACATTTTGACTGGTATTATTCACCTCTCTTCAACAGATGTTACTGGTGGGACCAATAACAATACTAGCATGGAAGTCAAACCTGGTCTTTTAGCTTAAATATTGAATTTTAAGTAAAACTCTAACTGAGACATCCAGTTAAAGGCAACAGTCAGTAGAAATTTCATTTTATGAGGTAATGCCATCATCACATACATTCAAACAAACAGTCTTAATCAGTTTGTCTAAATTGGTTTATTTTAATGTTTTTGTAATATATTACATAACATTTTGTTTGGTTTATCTTCACTATCTGTAAGCAACAGATATCAAAAGCAAACATGATATAATGAAATGCTTTGTTTCTAATGCTAATGATAATCTTATTATGACAGCAAGTATTCATTTACTGATTTAAATCTAAATTAAATAAAGTAAGAGACAACACCTGCTTTAAAATTTTCCTATAGTTAACTTTTCTTTTAAAACGATTCTTTAAACTTACAAGTATACATTTTTTTAAATACCCCCCCTCCATCAGAATCTGCATTTTCTTTTATCATAAAAGAAAGTATATTAATTTTTTTGTTTTTTTTTTTTTTATGTTTTAGAGAGTGTTAATTGGGGGGGGGGGGATCTGTATCATCTTCCCACAGAATTTTATACTGATGCTCATTTTAATAGGTTTTATCCTTTTAAAACTATTAAAAGGAACTACAAAAAGGGAAACTATTTGGATCATTATTTAGAATTATTTAAGTTTAACTGGAAAAGTTTGTTTTTTCTTTAGAGAATAATAGCTATATGAAATTTATCAAGCAATCATTTAATATGCTAATTGATACATTTTATACCTAAGAAATCTTTTCATTAACCGTTTTCCTATCTGGTTTCCACCTTATTTAAAGAAATTATTGAAAGAAAATCATTTCACCAGCAGCAGTACTGGAAAACAAAGAACTTACTTTATTGCAACAATTTTGTTAATCGAGGAAAATTATCCAATATTGTATATCATAGAGATTTTCCAAAAATTCATGCTAAATACTGAAGCTCGTATTTCTGATAAACCTAAACAACTTTGGTCTTCGCTTAAGACTTTGATATTAATTACAAAGTGTTAATAATTCAAATCTAGCTGTAGATGATTTTTCTCAATATTTATCATAAATTATTAAACAATCAAAATCACTTCCAGAACTATCTGAAAATAATGATCTAATTGATGAAAAGATAGCATTTAAGTCCTTTTATTAAATCTGATATTATTTTTGCTATTGAACAGATTAACCTGCATTCTAGTATGAACCTTGAGAATATTCCAGCTTTCATTTATAAAGAATAGATTGAATACATTCCTTCTCTTCTTTTGCACACTTTTAATTTCTCTTTAAGAAATGGGTATTTTCCATAAAATCCTTAAACTTGCTAAAGTCGTGCCTATTTTTAAAAAAAGATCTAGAAATATAGTTAGTGCCTATAGACCTATTTTAGTTCTATACATTGTTGCCTGAATATTTAAAAGATACTTATATAATAAAATCATCTTTGAAGTCAACAAGATTCTGACATCAGAGCAGCGTGGCTTTTTACCCAATAGATCCATTGAAACAAATATATTAACTATTTTTGATCACATTTCCAACTCAATTGATCAATCTACATAGGATGTTATTTATTTTGATATGTCCAAAGCTTTTGATCTAGTTAATCATAAAATTATTCTTGGAAAGTTTTATGAATTAAGTTTTTCCAACAGCCCAATTAATTAGTTTAATCCTTTTCTTATATACAGAATGTCTTTGTTAATGTTTAACAATAAATTTTATTTACCAAATTGCTGCTCCACTGGGATGCCTCAAGATAGTATTCTTGCACCTTTATTATGTTATGTATATATTGATAACTCCAGAAATTATATTGAATTCTCACATCTATATAATGCAGATAATTGCAAATTTTTCAAGTGTATCTGTGAATTAAAACTGTTTTTTGCTTCAAAGAGATGCAGATAATTTCTTGAAATCATGTAAAAATAATCAAAAGTAAATATAGATAAGTACATTCCCATCTCTTATTCTACAAAACCTGAAATTTTGAGGTTTTCCTATTATATCTACAATTGTAAATTATAACAAATGATCATCAAATTGATCGATCATAAAACTGATTTCATAGTTGAACAAAGCTCTCAGAGTTACAGGAGCTATTTATAGACATGAAAAATATTTTATAATTTAACAAAATTTAAACTTTTTATGTACTTGTACTCCCCATCTTGGAATAGAGATCAGATGAATGGAATCCTCATTCTAAGGCAGATATCATCAAAATTCAGCCTACTTTTGGATATTTTTTTAAAATTCAATAATCTAAATAGTGATCAGTATATCATGTTACTGCTGAGACTAAGAGATCATCAAGTGTTGGTGATTGAGTGGTCAGCACAGTTGCCTTACAAGCAATTGTCCCGGGTTAGCAACTTTGCTTCCTGGATGATGCTATGACCCATGTAAAAACAGTAAGAGTCCTTAAATTTTTGCATAAAATTATGTCTCAATATTTTTTTGGGTCTAAGTTGTCTTTTATATCAAGAAAGAGCATTATAACAAATATATTCACGTTTTAA
Organism: Epiperipatus broadwayi; assembly: GCA_028023455.1. Classification (NCBI taxonomy): domain Eukaryota; kingdom Metazoa; phylum Onychophora; class Udeonychophora; order Euonychophora; family Peripatidae; genus Epiperipatus; species Epiperipatus broadwayi. The sequence goes on from JAQFVV010012555.1 coordinate 1,036,821, forward strand.
ACTTAAACTTCTCTCCTTTACTTCATTAAATGATATTTTTGAACTATACTTCAACCAATTCAGTAGAGCCATCTTAATTTTTTAGTCCTATTTGGTAGATTGACTTTTATACTTATATATTTTCATTTTCTACTGTGTTTATATTATTTTATGTTCTTTTTTAATGCTAATCTATAGTAATATATATTAATTCACTGTGCATTCTATAATTGGCTTAATGCTGAGGATAAGTATGATAAATAAGGAATTGAAATTATTATTATTATCATCATCACTGTCATGTGAAAGCCAATGTTTTGAACTCAGGCACCAATTTTTTCACATGTAATTTCAGATGAGCCATATAACTTTTATACTAATAATCAACTTTTGTATTAATATATGTTAATATTGATAAATAATATTTAAGTTTTTTCCTCCAGTAATATAATAGTGCCTATAAACAAAATGTAAAATTATATTACTTACTTTATCAAAAATTATGAAACATCTTTGATTTCACTGAACTTTTAATATTTGAACTTAAGTTTGGAAGTAAAAACAGTGGCAAATTTTTCAAATTTGCATTAGTTAGACATAATCTTATTTTAATCATTTTTATTAGCCATTCATTACACTGGAGATTATCAATGAATAATATTTCTGTAGTGTAATTTTCACTACACCACACTCACCCAAGGTAGGGAATGGTTTCTATTGACTTTTAACACTTCGGGCAAGGATGTAATAATAAACATATGACCAAAAACATGTAAAAAAGATCTATAATCCCCATGTTTTTTTTTTTATCAATTTCATTGATGAAAATAATTTTTGTAAAGAACAAAACATATATCAATTAAAAATACTCATTTCTTTATACACTTTATATAATGCAATAATTTATTCAACTTGTCCAAATCTTCTTCAGTTTCAGCTGTTAAACAGCCTTCTTCAGAGCTATAATATGTAAATATATATGAATCATAACACATACAACATATATTATCTAAACTATATACCAAATATAACAAAAGTTTATAACTTCATGACAATTTATTAATATATACTTCATATATACTCTCTCCATATAAAATAGTTATATATAAGAATATATTTATATGTTGAGATGATACATAAGGTACATATTAATGGACTCATAAAAAGTCATAACATTTTATTATATTTGGTATGTAGTTTAGATAATATACACTGTATATTCATAAATATTTATATATTATAATTCTGAAGAAGATTTCCAAGCCAATCCAAATTAAAAAATGTTTTGTGAAGTTGAATAAATTATTGCATTGTAAAAATATATAAAAAGGAAGGAATATTTGTTTACTTGATATATAAAAATTAATCATTGCATAAAAGAATAAAAAAATGGAAGAAGAAATAAAGAACAAAACTACAAGATTTGCAAAATGAAAGTTAAAAACTATTAAGGACTTATTCTGGATTAATCACTTCAAGATTACACAAATATCATAAATATATTAACAGAAAAAATGTGTAATAATATATATAATATAGTTTGACTCACTGAAATTTTTTTTTAGAAGTAATCAAAATCGGTTTTTGATTACTTTACAAAATATAGGTTTAGTTTTTATATTTATATCCAGAGGGTAAACAAATCATATTTGGTCCCTAATGCACTACATGTAGTACATGGATCATAGGTTGGTCATTCCCGCTGTAAAGACTTGTTTCTATTTTACCAAATGATTTGTATTATTTTCTTTTTTCAATGCTATTTCATCCTCTTTATCTTTATTTTCCATCTAAACTATGTTATTTTACTGCATATTAAACTAAACCTACTTTTTCTTAGTAATTTCTTTATTTTATTTTTTATTTATTTCCTTTCTAACCACTTTCTTCTAGTTTACCTACTTTGCATTAAACTCTTGTATAGAATTCATATTTTCTCACATTATTATTTCTTCCATTTTATTATATCATTAGTAATCCAATATTTATTTATTTCTGATATCATACTCCTTTTATAATTTATTATTTTATTGCAGTATATTTTAATTTTCCCTTGAATAATTTCCATTTTTTATTTAAATTTACCCTATCAAGTAAGCACACTATTATTTTGATTTGCTCTGTATGCTTTAGTGTAGAGGTAGTGTGGCATACTGAAGAGCCAAAGATTCCTTTATTACAGATCAATTTGTTTATTTCTGATATTTGAAGAGCATATGCCTTTCTGAATGATAAATAACTTGTTTATTTGCATACATTTTTTTAATCTAATAATTCTGGAAATGTTTCCCAAACTTCTTTAACTGATCAAATATTCATTTTTTATGTTTCAGTTTTTATTTTTCGCATGATCACCATCTCTTATCCTAAGATCTAGGTGCAGTGCTCTCAGATCCAAGGTTCCTCACTGACGAAGGCCACAAGCCAAAAACTAGTCTGGGGATATTGGATGAGTAGGCACTAGATAGGGATTTTATGCACAAGCCTTCTGGCATCCATTGATTACTCTGGTTGGCACAGGGTGGCACTACTGTATGGAGAGAGTTTTGCCATGTTTAGTTTTTATTTTTGTAAAATATGATCATTTTAGTGTTACTGATGTGTGATCATTCAAAGACATTGAGTGGACTTTTATTATTGTTTTGAAATCGATTTTGAATTAAAAACGTCTTAATTTTATTATTACAGAAGTTGTGGTCATTTGAAGATATCCAGTGCACTCAGCATTGTTTTGAAATCTTTTTTGAATTACACCTAATTCTTTCAATGATATTACTAATACTTATATATTCCTTTACCCATCCATGTGACTTTTGATCCCTTTCAATATCCATCTCTAATAAACAGAAATATAGTATATGATCAATAAAACATCACATGACCTTCACATACACATATTGCTAGATTAACAAATTCTTTTATTCTCCCTATTTCTTTGCCATCTTTTATAATTAGTAATCAATAGATGTCAGATGGTAGTGCCTAATGAATCCTTATCCATTGCTGACATATCAAATATTCCCAGACTAGTTTTTAGCTTCATCAGTAAGGAGCTTTGGATTTTTAAATGGTGCATTTGGATATTTGGGATCTAATGCACCATTTCTCCAGAAACAATTTTTTACTTTTTGTTATATTATCAAGATACCAGCCCAAAATGAAATATGTTTTAATTTTTTCAATCGAAGCCTATTTGCTTGTATCATTTTCAGATCTATATAACTAGGCAAGTAAATAGGTTTGAATAGAAAAGTTTTTCAATTTGAGCTAGTAACTTAATAGTATAATAAAAAGTAAAAAATGACTGCTAGAAAAAAGGTGCATTAGATTAAAGCCATAAGACAGAAATTAGTTTGGAATATTTGGATAGGATAATAATGAATGAGGATTTTTTTAAGTACTACTGTATGGTATCTATTGATCACTCAACCGTATACAAGATGAAAAAAAAGAATAGAGAGAGTAAATGAACTTGCTAATGAAATCCAGGTAATGCCAAATAGTTTTCCAAAGGAGGTTACTCCCTATCATATAGGACTAAGTTATCGTACAAGCACACATATACTAATATACCGAATAAACTCAATATATTTTTAAATTTTCGTCTAAAAAATATACTGAATAAATTCAATATATTTTTTAAAATTCTCGTCTAAAAAATAATATTAAAAACAATCAGAAAATGGAATTAGTTTGCCAATAATTAGAAGAAAACAACTGATTACAAAGCGGCATTGATCAAACTTTAAAAAATATCAGAGATTTTACAAATTATCTTAAAATACTTTCGACAAGAGAAAACAAGCAATTTTAATAATTATAAAACCGTAATCCATTTTATTAATCAGCTAACACATCATCTCTTTCGTGGATTCATCTTTTATTCTGTCAACACTACTTTGAGTAAAAAGCCATTTACTAGAGGAAATCAAATTCATTTTTAAGAGAGTATTCTTCCCATCTTTTAATGGCCGCAGATGTACAATGTTAGCTTTTCATTTTTATTTTTTTACAATTTCATATACAAGAGTGATTTTTTCTCTCCAAAAAATACGAAACATTTTAATAATCTTTCCACTCGGGATAACTACAACCAAACTAAACAGAGATATAAGTGCATCTAATAATTATTAGCGGTTTTAATTGCACGATGACTCACTAGGTGAATAATTTACATTGCACTAGGCCAATTTATAGTCAGCCTTATTCTAATGGATAAAGTTAATAACTTTGCCAAGCTTAGCAGTTGGAAAGAGATTCAGGGTTTTTTTTTTTTAAAAAAAGCTGATATGGCAGAAATGATACAAACAAAGAGATAAATTACAATTAATGCAATTTAAATAAAATTTAAAATGAATTTATAAGGTAATAATATTTATTACTATCTAGAATATAAGAGGATTTTGTATAAACAGAAAGTTCATTAATTTTAAGTTCATTAAATTGTGCAGAATCACTTATAAATAAAAACATTATTTTAATTTAAATCAAACTTACATTAAAGTTGTTGTTTTTATTGATATTTAAATAGTTACAAATTGGACTATGTTTATCATTTACTTGAACAGTTAAATGTTTCTGTTTTTTTAAAAAAAAACCCACATTATTTATACTTTTTGTAATTAGAAAAGACTTGAACGCAGACTTTCAACCCCCCTACAACTATCCACTCTATCTTATACAACCTATACACATGACGACATGCATGTGAAAAGGATAAATCACTTCCAATATATGTATTTTGTGCTGGACCAACACTCGTCGGTTGATCCAGATCATTATATGTCATACATATATACAATCAGTGCTCAGTTTATATTAGGATAGCAAATCTTTAAACTTTAATGAACAATCTTCAATCTTCTCCACCCTCCAATTCTTCAGCCAATCATATCATTGAAAATCCGAATATGGAATACTCCTTTGTTGATACCAATATTACTGTCATACCCATGTTGATTTAAGTCATTCTGATTTCTCACATATAGGGCATTATTATGTTAATACAGAAGAGAGATGGAAAGAATAGAGGATGAATGTGTAATATTTAAATACATGTACATTGTTTATACTAAACTAATATAATTAGAAGGGACTGAGCATTGATTGTAGATATGTGTGGAAGATGGTATTCTGGACTAACTGATAAGTGCTGATTCAGTACAATATATATATATATTGGAGATCATCTATCTTTTTTACATGTATGTTGACATGTGTATCAGTTATATGATAGATTGAATAAATGTAAGGCGCTTAGTTTAGTATAAACAATATACATATATTTAAATATTACATATTGTGGCTGTATTCTGCCCATCCCTCTTCTATATAATTAAATGGACGTATTAAGGTCCTGTGTGTGAGAGATCAGATTGACTTAAGCCATCATGGGTATGACAATAATATTATTCAACAATGGCTTTGAGTACACCTGGGTCTTATTTTATGTGGTAGATAGGTTCCTCAGAAAACACGCACAAAAGAAATCGCACAAAAATAGACTTAACTTACCTTGAAAAATGGGGGATATGTTCCAGTAATTTTCAGAAATCATATAAAAGCAAAGCAACAAGGAAAAATTACTTTAAAATTCGCATTAAGAAAATAAGGAAATAAAGTATGACTAATAAAAAATTTCAAATATTTGAAGAAAATTAATACAAGACAAACTTTTTTTATTAACTACAGTATTTAATTTTACATTTTTTCATATATATTTTAATCATTACTACTATTTGACAATATGTTTTCCTTTGTGAACTGATAAGAAATCAGATTCATGATGTGATGTACAACTAGTGCCACTTTCAGTCTTGTACTGTGTTAATGGTTTTCTGTTTCTATATAAAAAAATGAGATCGCAATCAAAACAAAAAGATCATACATTATCATTAGAAAGATTATTTTCAGTTTAAAAAAAATCAATAAAATCTTCATTATTTATTTTAACAATCTAAAAAAATATTTCTGTTATATCTAACAAAATACGTTTTAAAAGTTTACAATTTTTGAATATTTATTGTGATATTTTTATATGTAAGTATAATATATTATTATTATTTACTCATTAGTATAAGTAGGTTATTTACATAGAAGCTAAGATTCTAAATACAGCTTCAGGCCATATTCACGTTAGCTGCTAATATAATGCTATATTTTTGAAAAAAAAAAAAGTATTTCAAGTCAAAATAAGTTATTAATAATTTAAAATTCTTGATATCTAATAAATATAGTGAAATATGAAAGATATTAAGAAGAAATATGAATCGCATAACTTCAAAATCGCATTAAAATAATCTGCATAAAACGAGACCTAGGTGTATTTCATTATCAGATTTTCAATGAAATGGATGGCTTAAGAGTTAGAGGGTGGAGAAGATTAAAGTTTGTCCATTAAAATTTTGAAGATTTGCTACCTTAATATAAACTGAGCACTGATTATATATATGTGTGGAAGATGGTGATCTGGACTAACTGATGAGTGCTGATTCAGCACAAAATATATATATTGGAGATCATTTATCTTTTTCATGTGTATGTGGTCATGGGTAACGGTTGTATAAGATAGAGTAAATAGTTGTAGGGAGCTTGAAAGTCTGAGTTCACATCCCTGCTAATTACGTTTAGTATACACAATATACATGTATTTAAATATTATTTATTCTTTTCTAAATACATTCAAACTTGTAGTAAACACATTCCAGTTTAGTATGGAATGCAACATTTTTAATGTTATTACCTCTTCTTCAGATATTTTTGTACTGTCCCGTAATAGTTAATATGAAAATTGAATCCGTAACCTTTAGATTCTTTCGCTATTTAATCAACTAGGATATTCTATCAAAAACAACAGCCAATAAAATTTTCTTATACTTATCTATGAGTAGTTTCTGATTTCTATTTTTTTTTATTATTTTGTTATTGAGTGATTTACAAAGATTATCATATGAATTTGGCATGGTTGTCTGAGCATTTTATTTAAATTTTCTTCTTTTTACTTCTTCCCCTGCCACGAATATTGAGCAGAGAGGAAAAAGTACTAAGAAAAAAAAATAAAGGTGCTCATAGGACAATGACACATTACTGCTACAGCATAATAATCCACAATATTTAAAAACCATTCTTTACTCTTGTCCTTAAAAGGAAAAATGAAGAAATCAGGAAGATTTCATTACTAATTATATAAAATTTCTATAGAATATTGCCTTTGATAGAATAGCCTACTAGGTTAAAGTATCATATTAAATTTGCTATTCATAAATCACTATTTAATTCCTCAACTAATGGTCACTGGTCAGCTAAAACATTTAAAGAAGAAAGAAAAATATTATCAAGTGACATGTTGTGTTCCATACTAATGTATATGTTATTAACAGTTGAATATATTTAAAAAGTGCAAATAAAGTTTAAATATTTTTCTAAAACATATATCTAGATTATACTTAAATAAGGCTAAAACCTTAGTACATGTGTCTTGGGTGCTTAATTTATTACAAGAGAGACTTCTACAAATCTAAATGCAAGATTCGACTTTATAAAGATAAGAGCGGCTCTTTTATCTTCAACCTATTTTTCTATATATACTGTATAAGCAAATCTAAAGTATTATGATTTGGGAGCATGAAGCTAATAAATTCTTCACTGATTAAGTCCACTATTTCTGTTAAACATTAACGATTAAGAAATCTTTAGATTTACAATGAGTTAATAGTCAGATCTTAAATTTAGAAATATTTTGAATCAATTTAAATATTAATTCTTATTAAGCGGGCCACTCTTATCTTTATAAAGTCGAATCTGAGGTCTCTCTTGTAATAAATTAAGCACTCAAGGCACATGTACTAAGGTTTTAGCCTTATTTAAGAATTACGTGCTGACATTGCACTTAATAAGAATTAATATTTATAATTAAATTATGGAAATAGTCAACAAATACTTAACAAGTAAAATGCTATATATAGAACTTGCAAAATAAGTTCTTAACAAGCTTTGCAGAATATCTCCAAGCCTAGACCAATTTCTGCTACTGGAATCATCAGTGAGATGCTAGGATATTTAAGCATTAGATTAAAAATAAAGGACAAACCCAGCACTTTATCCATATGTCTTCCAATTCAGCTAACTTAAATAGCCATTTGCGAGCTCTATATATAACATTTGTAAATACAAGCTTATTAAATTAGGTCATGTGACATCTGATTTGGATTTTTTTTGTAAGTAAAATGCTATTATCACAAACCTTGATGATTGATTAATATTTATATATTTAAATTAACTATACTTTTATTGCACTTGTTAACAATATATTACAGTACAGTATATCCTATATGGTTTGGTATAGTTGGTAGTGTCTGACTTAGAATTGGGAGGTTCAGACATGTGCAGATTTGGTGCTCAAACATCTTATGAATTCCCAAGCAATAATGCCATATGCATTCCCTTCCCCTTTCATAGTTTAGAGAAGTTCGTAGAACTTACGACATGGGATTGGGAGGTCTTTGGATTGATTTTGGCACTCAGAGTTCTAGTACTCAAACTTCTTATGAATTTCTGAGCAATAAAGCCATTAGCACTTTTTTTTACAGTACAATATTTGAATTAAATGACTTGATTAACATAATATTATTTTATGTATTATTTATGCAGAAATAACATATATATAATACAATCATATAAACTCAATGCAAAAAATCTAACGAGAAAAGTTTAAAATTTAACACATAAAATATAACACGTAATATAAAAGCAATAAAATACATTAATATATATAAAATTTTTGAAATTGTATTTCTTAAAATTCAGACATCATTGTAAATAAATATTTCTGACTGTTTCGGACTGCTAGTTGATGTTTATCAGATAACAGTATATTTATAACAGAAAATCTAAGATTTAATCAAGATTTCCTGTAATAAATATCAAGAATAAATATCACATAATCTTCCAATTGATAGTAAATTGGAATTGCCAATACCTCAGGATATAATTTCATCATTTAAAACTCAACTTAAATCAAGAACCCTTTCTGGATATTTATCTATGACAATTATAAAATTACGACAAAAAAATTGACTTCTTATGAGGTTCTAAACAAATGATTTTTTTCATGCAACAGCAGAGCCACCTGAATTTGGCCTTCCTAGTCATTATTAATGAAGTCTCATCAACAGATTCATGACAACCCATGATCATTGTTTTTGTCTACTTCATACATGAAATTTAATATGCATTGACATACATAAATGTAGACGAGCACAAATAATGAACCACATACTTAATAACTACCAAATCTATGACTACAGTGACAGAAATGAAGAGCTTAATAAAATGACTAATGAATCTATTTCCTAGTTGAAATCTATACAAAATTCCTTATGATATATTTATAATTGTTGAACTGGCTAAAAATATCCATATTCTAATGAAGTCTCATAAATATCTCTCTCTAAAAGATGCAGCATAAGTTCTACCAAAAATAATACATAATGTATAATTCCATAAAACAACTATGAAGATAACTGAGGCTGTGACAAATATAAATGGTAATTAGATATATAAAAATAAAATCATATCAGATATGATGTAACTTTTAAATTGTTTTTTCTTTAATAGAAAACACTCTTTTTAAAAAATCTTAAAAATGAGAGGTAAATCATATATTCAGGCTTGTAGAAATATTACACTTCCACAGCTATGGTGGTCAACAGGACACATTATTACTTCTCTTTTTACAGTCAATTCGTAGGTATATATCTGATTAATCCAGATTAATATGGGGATTGTAGTCTCTATTTAAAAAATTATTAATTATTAAATGAGTGATAAATTATGGACTTGGCAACCACTTATAGGATATTCACAGATTGATATGTACAACATTCTTAAGGTTGCTTAAAACCTGAAAAAATCTCCAAGATCCATCTCAGGTGAGGGTCATAAAAAGTGGAAGTTCTCTCATAAAAAATCGAACTTGAAAAAAAATCAAGAATAAAAATGTTTTGTTTATCAAAAATTTTCCATAAATACTTTTGCAATAACATTCTGGAATAAATTTATAAATTTAAATGTTTTTATTTATATATTTTGTTTATTTACATATTTTTGAATAGTATATAAATGAAGTGATGTACATTGATACAGTGTTTATTGTGGATTCATTGTATTATTAGATGAAATAATTTCAATTTACAATGTGAGATTGATTATTTTCCTAGATGATATCACTCCAAAATAATGTAGACTTTATATTATTAAATTCTGCAATTATGTATATAGATGAAAATAATGAAATAGATTTCAGTATCTCATTATAAAAAAGGACATCTCCAATAATCTTTATAGAGAAAGAATGAAGGATAAATCAGTATTCACCATATACTTAGTAACTGATGAGAATTCGAGTGATATTTCATCCATGTTCTATTTCCTAGTTAAGAATACTTACTTACCAGTATTGAATGGTTATCTGGGCTAACTTAGATAAAATAAAAAGTCAAGATTATTAAAAATTTTGAATTTATTATGACAAGATTCAAACTCAGTTTGTAAACATGTGGCAAATAAGTGCGCTACAACAATATCAAGAAGCTTCTATATATATTTGTTAAAACAAAACCCTGAAAACAATTTTATAACTTTAAATATAATAAAAACTATAGCTAACTTTTGGCATAATTGCCATCTTTAATAGCATTTACATAATTTAAAGATCATAATGTCATTAATAACATAATATTAGCAATAATAACTAAACTTCCAAAATTTGTACATATTTACGCAATTATATGATATAAATTAACTATAACTTTTATTTATTTACATGTTAGTAAATGAAAATTGAAAAATTAATGTGTCTTATTTTATTATATAACATTTTGTCAGATATTATATTAATGAAAACTAAGTCTTTTATATAAAATAACATTTTAAATTTTGGTATAACTTTTAATAAACACAATCGGCAATAAAGCTTCGATGAGAAAGTGAAAAGTATTTTATGTTTTTATATTAAATTAGTATTTTGATGGAAATTAATGTAGAAATGTATTTTACTTTAACACCTGTACTGTTTTTTTGTTTTTTAAAAAAACACTCTTTGCGTAAATACTAATTACTAAAAGAAGAGTGTATCACATTTGAAGTGAAATTTATTTTGTAGATATAAAATGGAGTAAATCTTATGTCAGAGATATGATTATATTAACATCATTTACTTTCTTTATTACTTTTATAATGTCATATAATTACAACCCACTATGGTGGAGGAAAGAGAGAAAAGGTTGAGAATAAGATCTGACAAAGACTGCTATGAACAGTAAAAACTGTAAAGAATAAATAAATATATTTTGTTTTAAAGTGTAAGAAGAGTGAAATATTGTTATTATATGTTACAATACAAATACATGAATACAAATATACATGAACATATAATTTTACACAATTTTTCATATATATGTTGTATTCATGTATTTGTATTGTGTTTGTTATAGTTCTGAAGAAGATTGCTGGGGCAATCGAAACCATCAATAGTGGGTTGTAATTATATGAAGGATTGTAAAAGTAATAAAGAAAGTAAATGATATTATATGGATTTGGCTATGCAATAAGAAAGATAAAAATATGATTATATCTAACACCAAAGGCAAAACAAAAAAATTATATTATTTTACAAAAAATTAAATATAAAATGAAAGTATAACAAATAAAAAGTTTGACTTAAGTTATTGAAAAATAGTCACTAAGATGTAAAAAAAACAACATCTCATTAAGCGACATTTTCTCATTAAGTTTTTTGTTTGGTAATAAAAAGATGTAGTCATATTCTTCTTGGATGTGATCTACTGTACTAAAACCATTTTTAAATCAGCTTATTAAAAGACTGAAGTGGAATTGGGCTGGACATATTGCTAGAAGAGATGATAATAGATGGACAATTGAAATCTTAAGCCGGATTCCAAGAGATTGTAAAAGACCCAGAAAGAGACCACATGTGAGATGGATGGATGAAATAAGAAAGTGTGAAGGGGTGATGTGGAGAAGAGAAGCTAAACATAAGAGAAGATGGATTGAACTTGGAGAAACTTTCATTCTGCAGTGGATTGATAATGGTTGATGATGAGTCCTATTCTTCAAAGAAATTTAAGAAGCTGTCCAAAAAAAAAATAAGATTTGTAATGTGTCTTCAAGGATTATTTAATTAATTGATTCCATTATGAACTAATTAAGATGCAGATTCATTATACAATTATTAGATAAGACCTAGTTCTTACATAGTAATACAATTATGCTCTTATGTTGAAAAACATACAAAAAATAATAATAAACCAATAAAATACATTAATGACTTTAGTCTCATAAATGTTGTGTCACATTATCCTGAATCTTTATGCTTATACAAGTTGTTTTCACAGAGGCAAAACTCTCCATACAGTAGAGCAAATCTTGGCTTCATCCATTGATTACTCTGGCTTGCACTAAGTGGTGCTACTATATGGAGAGTTTTGTCTTTGTGAAATGTTATATGGTAAGTTCTGGTGGAAACTTTGAAACTAACTGCTTTTATCTATTACTATAAACAAAAGCAAATACTAAATTTCACTTTAAACAACATTATCTTTTCCAGAACTGAATGTAATTAACTTATTTAGATAAACAGTGTCACTCAATGAAAAAGTAATTGATTGTTCCTCGTGAAGCACCATCTTTGAATGTAGAGATATAGTTTAATTATCAAGTTACATTAAGAAATATGATAGTATGTTTCATATCTTAATCCACTTTGAGCAATGTAATTAACAATATATTTTGTTTTAAATTGAACAAAACTACTACTAAAACATTTGAAATGATTCAAAATCTGTATGGCAGTGAATACACGAGTCACATGTGGTTTGCAAAATTTTGTGATGACAATTTATGAGTTTGTAAAACACACCACCACATTTTGTAACCATGATAACATCTTAAAATTTTTGTGAAGAATAGCTACTCCATACACAGGCATTGATGCATCCATGGCATTGCAGGTGTCATGAAAAGAGAACCAATCATCTTTCAATTGGGTCACACTCTGTATATTGTTAACAATATTTTCAACAGTTTCTTATCTATTTCATTTGCTGCAAACTATGGGTTTATTCTATTTAAGTAAATAAAATACAAATATATCACATAAAAGACATCATAATCACTATTATATTTAAGTACTTTTCCTGAAATATAATGAATATTTTAAAGTAGACAACATTAAGTGGAATGAGCTGATATTAGGCAGAACATATATAGAATCCTTTCCAATTAGAATTCACCTAAATATAAATAACTATTTAAATAAATATAGCTCTAATACAACTATTGAAAAAACATAGCTTCTTATCTTCATTTTAGGCCAAGCACATACACAGAATAAATATAACTGAAGTTCCACATACACACATTCCTTTATTCACGATGTTATGAACATATATAATTAAATCAATCAGTAAAGAAATGTGATTAAATGGATAAACAGGACTGCATATCAATAAAAATGATTATTTAGTTTGATAAGACATGATGATAACAACAAAAAAAAATATTAATGTTTTAGATTTCACTTTTTTTCTAAATTTCTATTTTGCCTCCTAAATATCTCAATTCATCTTATAAATAAGAAAGACATATTGACAGGTTTTATTTAAAAAAAACATGTTAAAGAAATTAATGATAAAAGTGCTATCTTTGGTTATATGTCATACAAATATTCTCCATTCACTCTTACCAATATTAGGTCTAAGAACACAGGATAAACATAAAACACCATGTCAAAAAATATGGTCACTATATTTGCTACACATGCAGTTAGTCTTAAATATTCTCCATGTTTCAAATTATCTTTCATGCAAGTGATGTACACCTTATTAATGACAAATCTAAAAATAAATGACACATGGACTTACGAATATATTAGGCAATTTTGGTGCACTACTATGCTGTCATGTTGGCATAGAAGAAATGCATCTTTGACCATATGGGATAAGAAATAATAATATATAACTCTGCCATGTTCTAAAATATATCAATAGTTCTTGAAAAAAATCTCTCTCTAAAAAGATTAAAACTCTAATGAGAAAGTTTCATGAGGAACAACATAATTCTTTCCACTGCAGGGACTAATGTAATAATATTTTATTAATATAATAAGATGGCTTTTGTTATGGAGAATCACATTCCCTAATCACTCATTTAGTTTTAAATATTGCACTCTTAACTCATAATAATAAACATAAGCCAATAAGCTGCAGCAAACACCAATCATAATATATTTAATAGGAGTGAAGTTGCTTAATATGCCCTTGTTTCAATATTTTTACCCTAGAGGTAGTTTGACTTACAGTTCTACACTTTATTTTAATAATAAAATCTTTATTCTATATTATGAATCAATAAAATTGCATTTGATTTATTAGAAATATAAGTTAACAAATGAAAAACATCCTTAAAAATCATATTTGAACTTTGCAAATATATAAAAAAAAATGGTAAAGTGAAATATATAATGAGATCACTATCTTTTTCCTTATAGGATATTGCAACTCCAGTAAAAAAAGTAAGGAAATCTTGGTTAATTGAGCTTCATTTCTAAAACCCAAATAAATTATTATGAAGTCATAAAGCTGTGAAATTCTGTTCTAAAATTTACAATTGCATTTGTAATTATTAAAATTTTTGCACTACACTGTTTGACAGAGATTGTTAATTTTGTATTTTTTAAAAATAAAATATATTCTAATAAAATCTAAGTATAATCACAAAAAATATTTCTTTTTGATAATTACTATACAAATATTTTGTAAAAATAATCAAAAATATTTAAATAAACTACAGTAATCAATAAAACAAGCAATACATAGTGTGACATTGCTTTTATAAGCTTATATTTACACATATATAATATAGAGAGTGTACCAATAGCTCAAACAAGCTCTTAATTGATGTGTGGTAAAAGAAAATATTTAAGATCTCTAACTGGAATGTTCCTATCCCCAGACCAACTGGTTTCAAGCTTATGGCTCACCTCAGTGAGGAGCTAGAACATCCAGACACTAGATCTAAAATATCAACTCAAAAACATCACTTATTTAATATGTAATACTTAAGTAGAAACTCTGAAATTTTAGGGTATGAAAATGTTTTTAACTCCAGCTGTCTAACTTAAATAGCTATATGGGACTGAAATAAATTTAGATCTACCATATATTAATAGCCTTATCATGGCCAAGCCATTAAAGATAGATGAGGAGTTTATAAATAAACTTGTAACTGCTCTATAAGAATACCTATCAATCAGTGATATGACAGGTCATACTGATTGATTTTTTTTTGAATGATAAATCAATATTTATTTTAGTTCCACTTTCTCCTATCAAATGAACACATAATAAACAAAATAGTAATGCAAAGAGCCACAAGAGAACAAAAAAGCCAAAAAATACAGTAGCAAATGCTCCTTAATATCATGCATTTAAGATTTGACTCATTTATTTCCAAATTCATCTTAAAATAAAGATATGATCATTGTATTTAAACAACTTCCATACATATGTCATAAATATATGCATGCAAATATGTTTCTGTAAAAGAATAATCAAAGATGGTATCTTAAACAATTTTAATCATTATATATCCATTTAATTACATGGAATGTAAATAATGTGTTTAACTTATTTAAAAATTTGTATTTTCACAAATATCTATTTATTCTTTTTCACTTTTAAGTACATGAACAGTGACATGTTAAACATAATAATTACCTGTTTACAATTTAAAAAAATACTCCATTTAGTGCAATGATACATATATTTTATTATTTACCATTTAGATAGAGAATTTATTATGTATGTATATATATATATATATATATATATATATATATATGTATACATAATAAATTCTCTATATATATATATATATATATATATATATATATATGAGGGAGGGGCAAAAATAATCATAATCATTCTCTGGTCTGCCCACCTGTTGTAGTATATACTTTTGCTATAACATAAATCTTGTAGGAAGCCTTTTGCATCAAGCTGCCCAAATGACATTACTGTAAGAAATTGTGGGGCCACATAACATATTCTTTTGTAAAGTGCTTTTTGCATTTTTGTCAATTTTTTTTTATAATGGTTGAAATGTTTGACAACATGAAATTCTGTTTTCATTTCCAGAAAATGACAAGAAAAAACGTTGCAATGCTTTAAACAGATTATAAAAAAGCTAATCTTATCAAAACATGTTTATGAGTGACTTAATTGAAATGTTAATTCATCATGTCCCTAAAAAGCATCAAGAAGTCCAAAGTCAAAACAATGCTATTTTGTTCTTTTTTTGAAGCAAACATCATTCGTCTCTCAAATCTAATTTGTAACAATCAGACATTTTATCTGCAAGTTCTGAAACATTTATGTGATGTGATAAAACATAACCATCCTCTTTTGTGATGAAGAAAAGAGTCGAAGCTCCATCTCCACAAAATATCAGCTCTCAAAACCTTGATTATGAAACACTTTTTAATTAAATTCAGCATGATCCAGCTTATCTATTAGTCATATTTTCTTGACCACACTTCATGCAATTTTTTTAAAAATCTCTCACATGAAAAAATATTTCCATTTTTTTTTTTTTTGGGGGGGAGGGCTTAGAAGTGGCAGGAAAAAATGATAGTTGCATTAAAAGACATCACTTCCGGACTACTGTGAAAAATGAAAAATACATTTAGATCAAAATATTGCATCAAATGGATAATAATTTGAAAGAGATTAAATTTATAACATTTAAAAATAAATAAACAATTTTTTATTATAAAATTCTGGTTACTTTTGGATACTCCTGTGTATTTATAATTTTATAAAATGAACATAATATTTTTTATTAGAATTTGCTTTTAAAATTTAAATGAAAAAATATCAGTATTTGATAAATATATCAAATAATACTTTAGACCAGTGAGGCACTATGATATTCAAGCATTAGATTTAAAATACCAGGTCAAGCCCAGCACTTTATCTATGGTTAACTCTTAAATAGAAAATCTGAAATTTTCAAAATTCATATGTCTTCAAATCTGGCTATCTAACTTAAATAGCTGTATGGGATTGAACAAAATTCAGATACACCACATATTAATAGTTTTAGCAATATAAAATCACCAAGTCCTTAAGAGCAAAACAATAACTGCAAGAAAATCAAGTCATATATCATGTGACTTAATTTAATAAGCTTGTATAACAAATGTTATATAATGAACATGCCAATAGCTCTTAACAAGCTTTTCAGAATATTCCTATACCCATACCAGTTTCATGCTTTTGGAATTCTTCAGTGTGGTGTGAGGATATTTAAGCATTAGATTTAAAATACCAGGTCAAGCCCAGCACTTTATCTAATGGCTATTAAATAGAAAATCAGAAATTTTTGGATATTCATATCTTAGCTATCCAATTTAAATATCTGGGACTGAACAAAGTCCTAGAACCTTACTGAGAAATGCCAAAACCATGATTTTCTTGCAATTATTGTTTTGCTCTTAAAGTTTTGGTGATTTTATATTACTAAAGTTATTAATATGTGGTTATCTGAACTTTATTCAGTCCCATATGGCTATTTAAGTTAGATAGCTGGATTTGAAGACATATGGATGTCTGAAAAATTCAGATTTTTCTACTTAATAGTTAACCATTAGATAAAATGCTGGGCTTGACCTCATATTTTAAATCTAATGCTTGAATATCCTAGCACCTCACTGAGTAATGTCAAAAGCTTGAAACCGATCTGGGGATAGAAATATTCTGAAAAGTGTATTAAAAGCTGTTGACATGCTTATTATATAACATTTGTAATACCAGCTTATTAAATTAAGTCATATGATATATGATTTGATTTTCTTGCAAGTGATCAATTTAAAAAGACATAGTTATCTGAATGCCATAATTTGCCTTGTTAATATTATGCTGGAAAATTATCTATTTTTAAAAATAAAACACATATGTATAATATAAATGTGTAATCATTTATACTTTTTATTTTTAATAAGTATTACACAATTATTGTGCAAAATAATCATGAATCTTACTATATATATATATGACCATAGAATAAATTTGCAAGAAAAAACATAATACAAAATTTAACACATAAAATATAAATGTTTTATAAATTAAAGATAAAAATTATTATGGACCTTGAATATCTCAAAATAAATAACTTGATTTTTTTAATGAGAAGTAACAATGATAAATAAAATTAAAAATACATGATAATGTTTGAAAACCTCTCATTAACTTTGCCCTTAAGAATTAGTAGAGAAATCAGGAGGACCCTCATAAATAAATATATCAAATTTCTATTAACTGTTGCCTTTGACAGAATAGTTTAGCTGTTTTGAATGACTGAGCCAGCAACAATAGAAGGAGAAAGGATAATAATAACACTCAAACTAAAGGAGAAACTTTTAATAACACTTTAAATAAACCTTGACTTTTTTATACACATTTTACAATTAACCTTTTAATGGACAATTAATTTTATTGGCCGAGTGAGGTAAAAGTCTAAACTTTTAATTGGTCAATTCACAAACTCAATTGTCAAAATATATTAATCTTTTAATATTATATTCACTTTAGTTTCATTTGTAAAAAGTATATTAATAATTTGTCAGGTTATGAAAGTGAACGAAACTTTTTTCAAAAATAAATTTTTATTTATAATTATAAAAATATTCAATAGCAGCAAATCTAAAATGAACGTTACTCACCAACTAAAAAGTTTTGCTGATGTCAGTGATTTCTTTTCCAATTTTACATTGCAGAAAAGTAAATAATTTTTGCTAAAGTCTTAACTATTTTTCTAAAATAATTTTATTTTTAGCATATTTTATCAAAATAATTTATATGTCAAAAAATACTTTTTAAAATGGTCTAAAACATTCATTTATCACTTTTGAAATGAAAGAAAAGAAATTGTAGCAGTTTAGTTATTGACAAGCAGTTTTCTTTGTCCTTGATGGTTAACAGCCAATCAGCATCAAGGACAGACTGCGCTCTTCCTTTGTTAGATCTTCAACATCAGTTTTATTGATTTTTTACTTGTAAAATAATTCAAGAGAGGGCAGCATCTTATGGAACTTTTTATAACCTTTCAAATGATGGTAAAATCTTTACCATAGCATTAAAAATGATGGAATTCAAGCAACTTGAAGTGGCTTTGAGTCATCTTGTAAAACTCCTTTAAAAGGTTAATATTAGATGATAGAAATACCATCATCACACATTTTCAGACAAACATTAACAATACATCTTTTTTTGGGGGCATATTGCCTTCATTTTTTTGGTAACCAATGAACATATAAAAATATCTAAAGTAGCAGGAAAAATCCTTCATTAATTTTTTACCATATTATATCAAAACTAAACAAATATAAACAATGAAGAAAAGTTTCCTGGCACTTAAAATATATAGAACAACATATGTGATGATTATATATTATTCTTTCATTTTTAATTTGACATTTCAGATAGTATTATAAAAGGGACATGGATTTCTAATGATAGCTGGGATTGATTTCATTTAAACTTTTATCTCCGAATGTTCAGTTGTATTTCATTTGTCACTATTTCTACTACTACTATGTCCTCAATTAATCTTTTTTTATAAGCCTGTGATGATCAGAATATTAATTTAATTTTTCTCTGTGAAATACAACTTTTAATATAATAATAGATAGATGGATAATTGAAATCTTAAACTGGATATTAAAAGATTGTAAAAGACCTAGAAAGAGACCACATGTAGGATGCATAGATAAAATAAGGAAATTTTCTGGTATGATTGGAGAAACTGAATTAAACTTGGAGACCTTCATCCTGAAATGGATCAATAAGTTATAAATGATGATGATGATAATAATGTTATCATTTTAAATCTTTATTTTAACTTTTATATAGTGCATCTGTTGTAACTATATTTTGCATCAACTGGATAGTTTTGCATTCACCTGTTAACAGAAATTACAACTAAAATAGATTTTGTTCAATTTTAGTCCTAACTAAAATATCGAGATAACATTTTCCAATAAAAAGCCAATTCAATGAAAGAACATTTTCTGGTTTTGTAAAATGACATTAAGTGTTCATTTTAAAAATTAAGAAATGCCTATTTGTTTTATTCTTGCATAATTAAATCATTCTTTACCATTAAATATGTGATATATATATTAATTTTGTGTTTTAGAGAAAAAAATCAACAGAAAATTTATCAAAGGCATATAGAAATTACCTACTACTAATAAGAAATTCTTCACTTCTAAAAATATCTATATTATTTTTTAACCATTTTTGTAATTATAAGTGACATTTTAATATTTTAAAAATAATTCCATGGCTTGAATATATTTTTTATCAAAATTTGTTTTACTGATAGTTATTTAGTAGAGGCAAAATGTTTTTCCTTAAAATACATTTTTTTAGCCTGATGGCTAAAAATGAAATCTTTTACTTATTTATTTGTTTATTTTTTGTCATTCGCAAGTTTTTACATTACATTTAAGATTACTTTTCATTTTTAATAATGGCTAAGTTTTTTTTCATTAAAAATAAAAGCAGGAAAAATAGTAACAATTAACAACACAAGCCTTCAAAAGTTTCTAATAAAAGATTAATACTGATAATATCATTTAATTTTATGTTTTCCCTTTACATTCATCTGCAGTATATAAATATACACCATGTGCACACATAATGAAGTCTTTTTTAATTAAATGTATTCCAAAATATTGTTAAAAAATTACAAAATTAAAAATAAATATTAGCAAATTTTCTGGTTAATATTTAGATATCAAACAATATAGAGTTTAGATAAAAACAGTTTTATATTGACCAAGAATTAAGTTAAATAAAATAAAATTGTTTTCAATTCTGTGACTACTTTTTTTTAATATATAAATTTAACCTATATATCACACAAAGTATCTTAATATCTATATTAAATTCAATAAATAAATTTTAGCATACTCTATTGCATGTATAATCTTTTAATCATTGACTCATACTCACTAGTTCTCCAATGTTATACATATATTTCAGCTAAATTGCCCATTTAATGTATTTGAGGTTTGACAACAACTGACAAACATATGAATATAGCATTGATATCTATATATAGTTATTTTGAACTAATATATAATTAACATATTTTAAAACAAATGTATCTCATTTTATGTTTACCTAATCTGTTATTTTATTATGGTAACACAAATATGGATACCAGTTCAAAATATGCTCTCTGCTGGTGTTACAGCATGTTCCAATTATTTTGATCACTACCATTAATAAATGGCAGTTTCCATCATTTTAACCATAATGATCAAAATAAGTGGTACACTTAGTAACAATAGCAACCAGTATTGTCTGGCTTATATTAATGCTTGATTGTGTCAGCAGTGGTTTTTGGGATCCCTTTAGAAACCAAGATGACAGACCACATTCTAAATCAGTACCAAAAGTTTAGTCAAAATACATCAGCAGTGTGAAAGTATTAGCGGTTATTTTCATTGGATAGTAATTTATAATTTTTAAATTTATATATGCAATAGGGTGCTAAAAGTTACTTGATGATTATTTACACATATATAATAAAAGAGCTATTATCTTTACCATTTTTTTAGATTCATCTCCCATTAGTCTGAGTAATCAATGAACACTAGATGTTATACTTCTAGAAAACTGTGTATGTCAAAAAAAACCCTTCTGGTTTTACCTTTAATCATAGAAGACTAGATTCAAAGCTAGAACTAATGATCTCATGTATCTACGAGTCATCTTTTACTTTGTTTTAATATTTAAGTTAATAATCTGAAATTTAAAAATACCAAATGTTTTAAGCCAAACCTAAATAACCAGAAACTGATCTGGGAATGTATCATTTGGGATATAGTGATTATTCACTTTTATAGTAAATGCCTTTAGAATAGGAAAAAGATAACTGTTCATGGAAATGTGAATAACATATAAGTAGATCATGTGATATTGTTGATATATGTTCCTCTATATTTAATTAATAGTACATTGTAAGTGATACCCTTCTCCAATTAATAAAAACTTCACTAGTAATATATAATAATTTAATTATGAAATCTAATAAATATTTTCACAATTATAACTATTAAAGGCAATAAAACTACTCTTTTACACAAGTGAACTCAATAGTATCTCATCTTTGAAACTGAAGAACATAGTGATTAGTTTTATAATATTGCCATTATATTTTTTAAATTATAGAGAACATCCTTAAATGAAACATTTCTAGTTCCATTATAATGTGTTGATAGGGTATCCACACTTCACTTCCATGCAATAAATTAGATAAAATAACAGCTCTATATACAGCTAATTTGGCTGCAGTAGTTATTTCTCTGTGATGAAATACTCTATCTATTCACTTGTTAAAAATAGAAGGTACACATTGGAGTCTATTATGCCTCATCGACTGGGTCTATCTTTCTACTTATAAAACTACCAAGGTATTAAAACTGATTTACATTCTCAAGATACTAACCATCTAGACTAAAAGTTGCTAAGAATTTTTTTTCAGTCACTGGTTGATAAAGAACTTGAGTCTTTATTAATATTAATTATTATACCAAAGTCTTTATACATTTCATTCAAAATATTAAGTACATTCTGTATGCCATCATTTTGGATTAAGAAAAATACCATAGTCATCATCATGTCGTAAATTCAGAATTCAAAAAAATCACATGATCACCATCTCTTATACTAGCACATAATTGTTTATAAACAAGGCAAAACTCTCCATACAGTAGTGCCACCCCATGCCAACCAGAGTAATCAATGGATGCCAGTAGGCATTAGATAGGGATTTTATGCACAAGCCTTCTGACATCCATTGATTACTCTGGTTGGCACAGGGTGGCACTACTGTATGGAGAGTTTTGCCTTGTTTAATTCAAAAAGAAGTTATTGTTTTCACTTTTAATTGATTGAAAATAAAAATGCCACCATCAAACCATGTATCATATCTTGATTCTTAAAAAGTCCACCATCAAATCCTCATTTTGATTCATGTTTGATTAAATCACCGATAAACAATTCCAAAGACCACTACCATAAAAACTGAAAGCAATGTTAAAGCAAGTAAATATCCTTGTTTAGCACTTTTTTGTTCAAATGCCTAGATTTTCCACTTGCAGTAATAACACTTCCTTTCACTCTTATTATGTAAAAGATGTATAAGATGAATAAGTTATGATGGTCAGCCAATTAATTTCAGACAAGGTCATAGACCTGTCCTAACATAATAAACGTTGTGACATTAGAATACCAATATTGTTGTGATGTAGAGTATCATAGTTCAGAGCAATTATTGATAGCGTCAGATTATAAAGTTCATGATATATGCATACCCTGATCAATTCCATTATTCCTATGCTCGATGTTCATGTGAATTCCTGCTGCAATAAATTAATCATTCATATATTGTCATATATACAGTAAGGTAAAATTATATATATATAATTTTCGTGTAAAAACAAATTTTCATGTAGATTCAACAGAAAAACAATATAAAACTGATATCTTCCGACATACACGTTTATTATTAAAAATAAACAAATCTTTCCTTTTTCATAAAATTATCAAAAAGTAGAACTCATAAAAAAATTAAAATTATATATCATTTGAAAAATATTTTTTATATTGTAATTTTACCTGTCCGTTTAAAACACAATATTTCTTTGCAATCAATACTTTTTTTTCTTTTTCAGTATTTCAAAAATATAAATTATTCGCAGCGTACTATAGCCGGGAAAATACTCAGAATATTATTAGCATTTAATTTATCACAAAAAGTAAAAAAAAAAAAATCATAATTTTTTATCGATCAAAACTATTATTTCACATGCTTAATTAATTAAAATTTTGATCGTAGGAAAAGTTTAAAAGAAATAAAATTTCATTTAGCTGAAAAAATAATGATGCTAAAAAATAAAATAACTTCTAATATAAAAAGAGCTTATTTTTACAATGCATTTTAACACTTTATTTTCTAGTTTTTTGACATATCTAAATATCTTCACTCTTGTCTAAGAGGTATATTTTAATCGTAAATTGTTATGCTTAATAGAAGTTTACACTTCTATAAATATCTGAGGATAAATAAATAAGAGTTCATAAATAGTAACAAAAATGTCAAAAATCAAAAAAGTGAAAATATATCATGAAGTTAAAAAAGTAAAATCAGTAGACAAAATAGTTCAAAAAGAGTAGTTGCAAGCCAATAATAACAATAACAAGTAATATCATAGTGAGAAGGATAAACAATACATTAAACCCAACACACAAACAGAAATCTATTAGTAATTTAAAAATCAAATTAAAGGATGCAAAAGATTAAAGTATTCACAAATTCCAAAAAATAAAAGTCATATTCAATATATAGATAATGTAATAATAAGTATTGGAAGTGAAAGCGTGAGGATAGACCACTCACTTTCAATTACTGTTTGCAATGTCTGAATGAATGACGTCGACGAAACTTAAACATATGTAACTAAGCATTTATTTTTATAGCGCTGTGTTATAAATTGTAATACATTAAAGATCAGCCTTTTCAAGCTATTGTGCATGCACTTTTTATGAGTGTTAATAATAAATGAATACTTTCACTCCCAACACAAGATATAGTATTTACATATGTTTAAATTTCATTTGAGAGTGACATTTAGTAAATTCTAGATAATTTCGTCAACATCATTCATTCAGACATCGTAAACAGTAATTTAAAGTGAGTGGTCTATCCTCACGCTTTCACTTCTAGTACTTAAGATTTTCCCATATATAAGTATTTGGGTCGGAAAGAATAAGTGGATTCATTTTATTCTTTCCTAAATACTATATCTTGTGTTGGGAGTGAAAGTATTCATTTATTATTAACAGTCATAAAAAGCGCACACACAATAGCTTGAAAAGGCTGACCTTTAATGTATTACAATTTATAACACAGCGCTATAAAAATAAATGCTTATTTACATAATGTAATAATGAAATCATTAGAAAGATTAGAAAAAATATGGAAGTCATTGATGAAGAATTAAATTATTTATATGAAGAGTGTCACTTTCATACAGGAAATAGAAAAACTAAATAACAAAGTCAAAAAAAAATTAACTTAACTGAAGGACTCAAATTTCATAAATATATGTAACAAAAAAAACAACTAGTACAGGTAATACAAAGAAAGTATAAAATGATAGGTATTAAAATAGATCTGATAATTTTTCCACAATAAATAAAAATAATTGAGTGGCATTTATTGCTCAAAAGTTCAATGGCTTAAGTGTTGGAACAGGAATCAGTCCGAAGATTTTATGCTCTACTATGCAGCACATTTTTTTCTGGAATTAGATAATAACTTATAAGGGTCTGTTATAAATTTAAAAAGAAAGAGAAATGTTATGCAAATGCTCTGATGAAGACTGCAGGACAGTCAAAACTGTTAAAAAATTAAAAGAAATTATTTATAAAAATTTTTTTTTGCATTGGAGTGTATATGTGGATATTTATAAAATGTAATATATATATATGAATTTATAAGAGAACAAAAAAGAAGATAATCTATTATAATTTAATATATATAATTAAACACTCTTTTTCTTTTATTAAATTTTTGGCTAATTTTGTTTAGGCATTATATAATATTTATGGCAGCACTAATATTATTATTGTGAAATTTCAATAAATATTATATAATGCCTAAACAAAATTAGCCAAAAATTTAATAAAAGAAAAAAAATTATTAGTGACCAAAGAAATTGATCTTTTGGTTTGCAGTAAATTCTATTCCTCTGCCCTTCATATTTTGATGAGAAATATTTCCTATCACAAATAGAAAATTATACAGAATAAAAAAATTGATAGATAATTATAAAATACAAATAAGGTTTAAACTGTCTTTTGATATAATTATCTGGATTAAAATAAATTAAGTAATTGAATGACTTTTAATTGGAGTTTATAAGAAGTTTGAGCACTGGAAATGCTAGATTAGGAACTGATCTGATGATCTTAAGCTCCATAGCCATTAGGCTGAATAACTCAGAGAAATATCTGGACTTAGATTTTCTAGAAGCAATCGAATAATTATTAACATGGCATAATTATCTGATAAAAGCAGTATAAAATTCCATGAAAGATAGAAAAGTATTATTAAAAGTTATATGAGACCTTCATAGCCATTTAAAAATGATGTTGTTATCAATCCAAATCCTGAATTAAGGAAAAAAAAATTAAAAAGATTATAAATGACATTTCTCTTATTCAGATTGTAGGGGCATGTTATTTGGCTAAAAATAAATTTTGGAAAAACATCTTGAAAATGATTCAGAATTTCATTGCTGAAATAATAAGATCTATTGCTTTCCTTGAACCTATTAATATTTAGTATTTGCAGGTAAACATTATATGCAAAATTTATTGCATAATATACAGTTTAAATATATATATACATGAAAGTAGTCTTCATTTAAACAATACCAGTATCAATAACAGTCAATCTCAAACTGTTGTCAAGGCAACCTCTTTTTTATAACAAAGATAGATATCCACCTTTATCTATATTCTACTATATTTATATAGATACTAATGACTGAAACTTGATTAAAGAGGGTAAGATTGTTAATTCAAAGAAGTTTAAATAAACCCCATTAAATGGACAAATATAACCTGTTTTGAAAGCAGATTAACAAACAGTCAATGTTAACTTTCAAATTGCACTGAATATTACTTATATTATACAGTTTGTAAATTGAACAGATGTTGCAAATCATGAGTTATATAATTAGTAAGTTAAAAATATTTATGATTCATAATATATACTTCAGATAATATTTATATTAGATTATGTATATGCTCCTTGCAGTCTTATAATTCATTATATCAAATTTATGAATAGTTCAGCTTGCAATAATTTTGACACTGAATTTTGCAGATATTAAAATGCACTTCTAAATAAAGCTTTATAAATTATTATTATTAAAAAAATGTAACCTTTTTAAAATCGCAATAATAAATATATTAAATAACATTATAGTTTGGTACAGCAACAGGTTACCAAAGTCTAGATTTCAAAGTCCACAGATTACAGTATCAGGTGTTTTACTATGCTTGAACATCTTATAAACCTCCAAACAATAAATCATTTAAATATTTTATATATAATTTACTAAATATAAAGCTTAGCCTCATATCGAATGTTTTACCCACAGAACCATAAAATGTCTCAAAAAATAAACAAAATATATATTAATAAAATATGATAAAAAGTTCTAAAGATCACATGATCATCACTTCCTAAACTCTTCATACAGTAGTACTATTTAGAACAAACCATAGTAATCGATGGATGGATAAATCTTGCATCCATTGATTACTATGGCTTGCACTAGGTGGCACTATTGTATGGGGAGTCTATCATTGTATTAAGTTTAAAAGTACAAAGACAAGATAACTTCAAAAATGTCTTTCTATACACTTTTATTT
Source organism: Epiperipatus broadwayi (assembly GCA_028023455.1). Classification (NCBI taxonomy): domain Eukaryota; kingdom Metazoa; phylum Onychophora; class Udeonychophora; order Euonychophora; family Peripatidae; genus Epiperipatus; species Epiperipatus broadwayi. Next base: position 1,064,396 of record JAQFVV010012555.1, read on the forward strand.
ACCTTACTCTGTTTTATCTCTGTAACTGTGAATCAAATCTTACCCATTTTTCAGCTTCACATATAAAAGTGTTGGGATAATTATATTTAAAAATTTACAAGTCAGATTTCCACAGAATCATTTAAATAAACTTGCAAGGATTCTCACATTCTTGTATCAATACCAATCAATTTGTTCAGATTAAAAATGCCTCATTCTTTATGTCATGAAGAAAATAGACATTAGTTGCAAATTTATTAAAATAATTTTTTGGCATTTTTCTCCAATTAATAAATTGACATTGATCTATGAAAGTAGATGTTAATAACAGTAGCAAATTCTCCATACAGTAATGATACCCAGTGAAAACCTCAGTAATCAGTGGATGCAATAAGATTTGTGCATAAAATCCCTATCTAGTGCCTACTCATCCAATATCTTCAGACTAGTTTCCAGCTTGTAGCTTTCATGAGTGAGGAGCATTGGATCTGAGAGCACTGCATCTAGATCTTAGTATCTAATGCAATGCTCCAGCAACCATCTTTTACATATTTTAGATAACTATAAAGCCATAAGCCCAAATCAAAACACAGTAATGTTTTCAATCCAACCTCATTTGATTGTAGTCATATAATTTTAATCCAATTCAGTATCTATACACTTTGGTGTCTTTGGGTTTTTAAAAATCACAGTCATTATCAAACTATGGGCAGAATTGGTATAAAATCACTAAAACATCGTATTATTGCCATTGCCTATGCTTACATAAGCTATTAAAATTATATTAAACTCTGCCCATAGTAGCGCCATCCAGTGCAAGCCTCATTAATCAATGGATGCAAGAAGGTTTGTGCATAAAATTCCTATATTGTGTGTAATCATCCAATATCCCCAGACTAGTTTCTAGTTATGGATTTCATTTGTATAGTCTTGGATATGAGAGAACTGCACCTAGATCTTAGGATGCAACTCTCCAGCAGCCAACTTTAACTTATTTAGTTAACTATAAAGCCATGAGGCCAAGATGAAAACACAATAATGTTTTGAATCCGAGCTCTTTCATTTTTATAGTCATATAGATCTGAATCCAGTTCAGTGTCTATACAATTTGGTATGATTAGTTTTTTTTAAAAACTTGAGTCATCATAATCCTATGGGCAGGATTGATAAAAATTATTAAAGCATCACATGATCACCATTTCCTATTCTTATACAAGTTGTTTGAACAGTAACCAACTTTGCATACAGTAATGTCACCCAGTGCAAATCTTAGAATACAATAGATGCAAAAAGATTTGTGCATAAAATCCCTAGACTAGTTTCTAGCTTATGGCTTTCATCAGTGAGGAGTTTTGAACTTGAGAGCATTGCACCTAGATCTTATGATCTAATGTAATGTAAGATTAGAAAATGGTGATCATGTGATAAAAGTGGATGTTGTTGCAAATTTATTTAAATGATTCTTTGAGAATCTGACTTCATTTGTGAAAACTCCGGATAAAAAATATTTTTTAATTTGTCAGTGAATTTACGTTAATAAAAGTATTTCTTTAATTTGTTTATTGTTATTATCAAATACTATTCTGAACAAAAATATTCAATGGCCAAAGCTATTAAATTATTTTTAATTCTTTTAAAATGAACATTCGTCTTACTTTTGCAAACCAAAATTCATTTGTTTTCTACTATTAAAATTAATAATAAGAATAAATCCCCAAACATCAAATTTAAGCAATATGTTGACAAGAGAACAGTAGTGCCATAATAGTCAGGATTATTAGAAACATACAAAATTCCTTTCCTTAATATTTAAATCCACAAATGCAAGTTGATTTCTGGCCTTTACTTTTACCTTTCATGGTTACCACTTTTTGAGTTCCAAGCATTATTGATAAAGGCAAAAGTGAAAATTTAGTCTTTGGATGGGGATGTAAACATTAGGGATATGACTTTTGTGTGCATCCAGTAATTATTGATTACGCATGTCTATCTATGCTAAATGGCACTAGAACGAAGAGCTATCATTCTTTGTTATCAAAATTACTTTTAAAATCTTTAGTACTAAAATCAAAAATTATTATCTTCACTTACAATTTATTACATGTTAGATGAACAAAATTAGACTTTTCTTAAATAGAATGCAAGCATTTTCTTCATTTACTGGAGTTTGTATGACATCATATGTTTCATTTATTAATAATATGTTCTTCATTACTTCTATATAGTGTATTTCATCCCATCATTCTGTTGTTGACCATTACTGATTTTGTATTAAAACTATCACATTATCAGCTTTTATGAACATATTAATTCCTCTTGCTCATAAAGGTAAAAGATATATGTGTTACTCTTTCTTAATATTAATCTATTGTTCCCTAACACTTATATTGTGTTGCCAAAAATTTCTCTGAATCTTTTCTCTTATGGTTCCTGATTATAAAATTATCTGTCAAATAATCTTTTCATTCCCTTGGGTTATATCAAATGTTTGCAAGATAAAGTCCTGTGAGTTCCTAAATGTTTCCAGGAGGAGAAATAAAAAAAAATCTCAGTTTGGTTGATTGAATGGAACTAATGTGCTCAATGAGCCATTTAATGCCGAAAGATTATGTGACCCTAAAAGCAACTAACTGTACAATTGTTTTTGTATTACCAATAATATTAGTGCTAATATAGTGTACAATCTGCCCATTTGATGGAGCTGCATAGCAATTTCCAGAAAGTGGGAGGAAAAACTGATCGCTAAAAAGTAAAATGTTCACATTTATTATTAATTTTACGGCCACTAGAGTATATTAAATTATTTCAAGAGAATAATTTATGTGGCAATAAAAATAATTTGTTTATCAAAATAATATCAATTATTTAACAAAAAGTATATAAACGATAACATATACATAGAAATGATAATAATGGAATGGCTTTATTGCTTGGGAGTTCATAAAAAGTTCAAGGTCCAGAGATTCCAAAACTGGAATCGAACTGAAAACCTTACATTCCAGAGTTTATTATATTAAATCATGAAAGACATACAAATGAACACTGCTACCATGGCTGCCACCACCAATGATGATGATGATGATGATAATAATAATATACTTTGAAATACAAATATTACTCCCCTTCTCTAGTCTTTGCAGATGCATCATTATGATTATGACATCACTTAAAGATACTGAAAGCATGCATAGCGGATTACATTAAGTGTATAAATATCACAACCTGAGGAAGTTCATATATCTCACTTCCCAGTAAACAATTTTCAAGCTTTTCTTAACTCGTGCCTCCAAGCACTTATATCTAAATAATATAAAATACCTTGATTTAACAGCAATAACATTATAAGTATATTATAACAATAATACAAAAAAGTTTTTTCAGAAAATATTTTAATGCCTTTTGAAAGTGATTGTAACCTATTTTAAAGCTTTAATTTATATTGCATATATAGTGACATCTATCGTTTTTGTATAAAATTAATTAGAACCAAATTTAATGGAGGAAAAAACAACTCAAACATTTACAATTGTAACATGCAAAAGTAAAATTTATCAATTAATTAATATATAACAATGATCACATGATCACCATCTCTTATGCTAGCACATAATTGTTATTAAACAAGGCAAAACTCTCCATACAGTAGTGCCACCCTGTGCCAACCAGAGTAATCAATGGATGCCAGAAGGCTTGTGCATAAAATCCCTATCTAGTACCTACTCATCCAATATCCCCAGACTAGTTTCTGGCTTGTGGCCTTCGTCAGTGAGGAGCCTTGGACCTGAGAGCATTGCACCTCTGAGAGCACTGCACCTCCTAAGATCTAGGTGCAGTGCTCTCAGATCCAAGGCTTCTCACTGATGAAGGCCACAAGCCAGAAACTAGTCTGGGAGTATTGGATGAGTAGGCACTAGATAGGGATTTTATGCACAATCCTTCTGGCATCCATTGATTACTCTGATTGGCACAGGGTGGCACTACTGTATGGAGGGTTTTGCCTTGTTTATATAACAATGATGCAAAATATACAAAAAATATACTATAACTTTCCACTCATTTTTAATTGACCAGTTCATGCACAAAATATGTATAAAATAAAAATATGCACTATTTAATATATAACTGTAGCCCAAATTTCAAAAATAAATGTGTTTATAAATTCAAGAATAAATGCAAATATTTATTATGAGTTTGCATTTTTATATATATTTTTTTCATTACCAATGTATTACTTTTGTTAAATAATTGACATTGACTTGACAAATAAATTACTTTTATTGCAAAATATAATATTTTCTTTAATTTATTTAATATATACTCATGAAACTATGAATTCAAAAGTATGTGTGGATATTTTATTTTTTATTGATTAGTTTTTCTTCTATTCAATGATAAATATTATGAAGACAATACTCAATATTAGCACTAATATATTTCTATCTTCTAAGTAAAACAGAGTTGACTGTGCTTTTTTCCTCTCATTTCCAAAATCAATAAAAACATTTATGTAATTTATTTTATTAAGTAAAGAATAAGTGGATTCATTTTATTCTTTCATAAATACTATATCTTGTGTTGGGAATGAAAGTATTCATTTATTATTAACACTCATAAAAAGTGCATGCACAATAGCTTGAAAAGGCTGATCTTTAATGTATTACAATTTATAAAACATAGCACTATAAAATAAATGCTTATTTACATATGTTTAAGTTTCATTTCAGAGTGACGTTTAGTAAATTCTAGATATTTTCATCGATGTCATTCATTCAGACATCGTAAACAGTAATTTAAAGTGAGTGGTCTATCCTCGCACTTTCATTTCCAGTACTTAAGATTTGCCCATATATAAGCATCTGGGTTGGAAAGAATAAGTGGATTCATTTTATTCTTTCATAAATACTATATCATGTGTTGGGAATGAAAATATTCCTTTATTATTAACACTCATAAAAAGTGCATGCACAATAGCTTGAAAAGGCTGATCTTTAATTTATTAAGTAAGTTAAATTACACCCTCTGCATTTTAGTGCAGGAATAGATTGATGGGTTAAAGCATATTTCTATTACTTCATGTAATCTAGGTCCATAATGTTTCAAACAATAAGCCATTTTTACTTGTGTTGAAATTATTGTTTAGAAATAATTAACTCACTATAACTTCTAAGATGAAGTGTATTTTCTAAGAAAAGAAATAAAATCTCGTTGCTGATTTTTAAATGAATATTATTTATGACTAAAATCGAGCATTAATATTTTCCTGAAGGTTTGTGATGATGGTATTTTAGTTGTATTTATATATTGGATTATTTCCATTATCTAATATAAGTATTGAATGTCTTTAGAAAAATTTAACTTTATTTAAATTTTCCAATTACATTCAACTGTAAATAATAGCACACACGTTAGTATACGCATAACGTTTTGAGTGGTTTTATTCTCCTCTCTTCTTCAGGTATTGCTGACCTGACCAGTGACAGTACTAGCATGGGAATAGAACCGGGATTCTTAGATTCTTGAATTTTAAGATAATGCTCGTCTTTTCTTTAGATGTTGATAGCCTGATCAGTGATAATAAAGTGGATCTTTAGATTCTTGAATATTGAATTTTAAGGTAACACTCTAGTATTACCTGAAAATTCACTATTTAAGAATCTAAGGGTCCAGTTCCATGCTAGTATTGTCATTGGCTAAGCCAGCAATACCTGAAGAGGGAAGAATAGTACCTCCCGAAATGTTGTGCATATACTAACCTGTTTGATGTGTTATTACTAACAGTTGAATGTATTTGGAAAATTTAAATAAAATCAAACTTTTCTAAAGACATTCAATACTAAATATTACATGATGGAAACAGTCCAATATATAAATATAATCAAGTATTAATATGGTTCGATTTAGAAATAAATACTAATAATGTCCATTTCAGCAAGGTTTCATTTCTTATACACTAGTTAAAATAAAAATACATGTAATATTTAAATTTTATAATTACATGTAAGATTTAAGTTTTATAATTACTTTCATCATTAAAAAAATACTTAAGATAAAATATCATCATCATTAACCATTATCAATCCACTGCAGGATAAAAGTCTCTCCAAGTTCAATCCATCTTCTCCGATCTTTAGCTTCTCTTCTCCACATTACCCTGCACACTGTCTTATTTCATCCATCCATCTCACATGTGGTCTCTTTCTGGGTCTTTTACAATCTCTTGGAATCCAGTTTAAGATTTCAACTGTCCATCTATTATCATCTCTTCTAGAAATATGTCCAACCCAACTCCACTTCAGTCTTTTAATTTTTTCAATGAGGTCAGTAACACCTGTTTGTTTTCTTACCCATATATTGCATTTTTGATCTCTTCTTGTTACTCCCAACATGCATCTCTCCATACTTCTTTGGGTGGTCTGAAGTCTATGTATTGCTCTTCTATTAAGTGTCCAAGTCTCAGATCCATAAGTAAGAATTGGTAAAACACATTTATTAAAAACCTTCCTTTTCAAAGACATAGGCATATTTTCTTTTAGTATCAAATTATTTCTACCAAAAGCACTCCAAACAAGTTTAATTCTATGATTAATTTCATCTATTATGTTTCTATCTGTATTAATAATCTGACCAAGGTATTTGTAATTGTTAACTTCTTCTAACTCATCATAATCAATCTTTATTTTCATATTTTGAGAAAATCCATTAAACATTACTTTAGTCTTTTTAACATATATCTTTAGTCCTACTTTCATCTGATAACTCCTGCAACATTTCCTGCAGCTGTAAAGCATTATTTGCAAAAACTACATCATCTGCAAAATCTAAATGACTTAAATAATCTCCATTTACTTTAGCTTCCCATTTTAGTCCACAAAATACTTCTTGCAGCACTGCTGTAAAAAGTTTTGGAGGTATGGAGTCACCCTGTCTTACACTCTTCTCAATGTTGACTTTCCCAGTATCATTATGTAATCTAATTGTTGCTATTGCATTTTTATAAATATTCTTTAAAATATGACCATATCCTGGATCTATATATTACACTATATACATATTGTGAATATTTAATTTTCAATGAAATACGTATAAAATCAGTGAATAAAAAAAAGAAAAAACGATTAAATTTCATCTGTAATGTTAATTTTAATAAATCTATATGAATGCAATCGGAGCAGTAAATGAACTTAAGTGTTCATAAATATAAACCCATACAAATTCTTGCAAAAATAAAAAATCCAGTAGATCGTACACTTATCACTGCATGAAGATAGTTTGTGCTGCCCTCTACAATTATACCAAAATGAAACAGCTTTGAGAAATGGTTCAAAGTCCCTTTTCTAATATTTTCAGTGTACTTTAGCTTTGTTTAATTTTCTGTAAATTACTGTTATTAAAGTAAAACAAATTATTGAAGTAACAGATGAGACAATTTTGTATTCTCTTATTCAGTAATTTAAATTTTTACCAACATCTTGCTAAAAATAACTGTCAGAGAAAAATCCCCATCTGTGATCACAGAGACTGATAGTGTTTCAGTTCAAACTAAAGAATGTTCACCAGATGTTTAATTTTCCCTTTCGTTCTTTTTAAAGTCACTGAATAACTTTAAAGATTTTATAAATACTCTAAAAATATATATGAGACAACATACAAATAAAAGTTGTACAAAAGTAATAAAGCTGAGAAGAAAAGAATTTTTGGTATTACACTAAATATTAACCGTGAACCCTATTAGTGACCTTTGACACTGAATGTAAACTTCTAGCAAAAAATATTGAAACGAAACACGCGAAGCATCTATTTGTGAGTAAAAAAGACAGAAAATTTGGATTTAATTAAATAAGTTAAATCAACTTTCAAATAGTGAAAAATCATTTCTTCCCAGCGTTCCATAATACCGGTTTACCAATCAATAATTATATGACTTATTAGTTGGCAATAGGCCAGCAGAGCAAAAAACAAATTAAAAGCCTGCTTGTTAACATAATAAAAAAAATTAAATTACAACCCAGGCTAAGAAATAGTCTTGTTAACATAATTAAAGGTAAAATCTATTTCTTTTTAGTGAAGTCATTAGACTTTATAATTATTAGGTTAGGACAAAAAAAACAACAATACCGTTTATTTGATTCTCGCGTGGATAAAAAGACTTTCTTTATTCTGTTCATTTGATTTCTCAATTCATTTGATTTTTGATTGGTTTTATTATTTTGTTATATTTAATATTCAACAAATGCCTATAAATAAGTTGGGTAAATGATGAGTTAAACATAAAATTAAATGTTGATAAATATAAACCAATACAAAAATCCAATCAATATACAGTTCACATTTCATAAGAAACTGTGCTGCCCTCTATAATCACTACAAAAGCATTTAAAGTATAATTTTCGTTTATGTATTACTGCAAATTATTGTTACTAATGACATTTTATATAGGTGCAATATATATATTTAGTGGAATGTCTAATTATAACAGTGATCTCATTTTTTTTTTTAATTGATGAATACTTAATTAATCCATAAAAAAATCATGCTAGCCATATTCTTACGAAATTAGTTTTTTTTTTCTTTTCTACCATAATTTACAGTAGCAGCCATTCTAAAAATCTTTTACCTTAGCATCTTTCTCTAGAAATTTCTGCAACTTAGATCCCAAATGTAAAAAAAAAAAGAGTAGTTTTGTAAAATTTAAGAATTACAATAAATAGGACAACACAAACTTCTAATGATGTTTCAGTAATAAATAAAATAATCAATTTGTTTGCTTCTCAGAAAATTGCATGGAGACTCATATGAGGTTTGATTACTGCATATTCATGCATCTTGAGCATTGAAATCTGCTACTGTTCAAAACCATGCAGATCTATAAAATAAATAATTTATTGCCAAAGAGTTTGTAAAAAGTTTGAATGTCACAGTTGGATTTGTGCCCATGAATCTCAAATCTACAGTTTGCCACTCCATCACTGTACTAAACAATAAGAATTGATCAGAAGTAACAAAGCTAGAGCTCCATGCATGTTAAGTCTAAGTCCACAACTTTACAACTATACTAAGTCATACATTGTGTAATAATTCAATGACAATAGGGGAAAATGAACCAATGACAGCATGCATAAAATTATGGACTATGGTTGATTTTGAGAGTACAATTGATTTTTCAAAATGTAGTAAGTTGTTTAAGGCAATTTTGAACATTATGAAAATATTCATCAGCTACTGTATTATGATTGGCTGAATTCCATTTGTCCACTGATTACTCAAACTGACAACAGATGACTCTGAAAAAATAAATGTTTAATATAGTATCAGAACAGAGACCACTTGGATAAAAAGGTTACCCCCCCCCACTCCACTAAAAAAAATAGTATTAAATTTTCAAATGTTATGAATAAAAAAAATACAAAGCTGATTACCCTCCTATGCCAAAAATTTAATCGTTAAACCTTTAAATATTGTTTATTTAAAATTTAAAACAGCACAACTGTGGGTCATCTTTATAACTTACATATGTTATTCCTTTTATTTTAGACACATCAAATATTTGTTAATTTTCATTTTGTTTCTTAGTATTTGGTAATCAGATTTTTAATTTAAAAAAATAAAATATAATTTTCCTAAAAATTTACTATTGCAGCTTTAAGCATATTTATATAATTATTTTTTTTAAATCAAAAGTTTCTTGGAAATAGATTTCAAATGATTTTGCAATTTAAATAATTTTTTTTTTTTTTAAAAAAAAGAGGGAGGGAAAGAGAGTAAGATATCGTGTATTATTATTATTACAACCTTGGCACTATCAAGGGCTTTGAACGTTCCATCATCAGATTTTCAATGAAATGGAAGGCTAAAGAGTTGTGAGTTGGAATAGTTTGAATCCTGTCCATTAAAGTATAAATATTGGCTATCTTAATATAAAGCTGAGTACTGATTATATATATGTGTGAGGATAGTAATCTAGACCAACTGATGATTGCTGGTTTAGCATGAAATACGTATATTGGTGATTATTTATCGTTTCAACATGTGTGTGATCAGGTGAGTTCGAATCCCGCATATATTACATATATAAATGCTTTAAGCCTGTACAATGTATTATATAAATAGTGTGTAAAAGGTCTCCCCATCACTCGCATATGTATGTATAAATGGATTATTTTCCTGTACATGAAGGGTCAGAATGACTAATATGTCAACATGGGTAGGATGACAACCTTGGCACTAACAACGGCTTTGAACGTTCCATCATCAGATTTTCAATGAAATGGAAGGCTAAAGAGTTGTGAGTTGAAATAGTTTGAAGCCTGTCCATTAAAGTATAAAGATTGGCTGTCTTAATATAAAGCTGAGTACTGATTATATATATGTGTGAGGATAGTAATCTGGACCAACTGATGATTGCTGGTTTAGCATAAAATATGTATATTGGTGTTTATTTATCTTTTCAACATGTGGTGGGTCAGCAATATGAGATGGCACTGAGCGTGGTGGGTCGTGTGAAAGTCTGAATTCAAACCCTGCACATATTACATATATAAATGCAGGTTTAAACCTGTACAATATATTATTATTATTATTTTTTACTGCTTCTTTTATTTTTTTACTATTTTGCATCGGACGAAAGGTCAATTATCTATGTTAAAGAATAAACTAATTTGACTTTAGTGATAAAATTATTCATTAAAGTGTACATCCAAAAATCATTGACAATAATTTTTAAAAAAAAAAGATCATTAAGATGGAAATATTAATTCAAAAGCATTTCTCTATGTATTTTTTGTACATAAATTTCACCTATTATATATTCAGGCAATAATAAATTGACTCTGCAGAGATCATAGTCAAAAGTATTTCAACGGAGATCATAGGTATCCAAGAGCCATATCCAACACTGGTATATGCTGGAGTGTGGGTGAAAAATTAAAAATACAGTGAATTTTTTTTCTGTCTCATGTGTCATAGCATCGGCCGGGAAGCGAACCCGCTAACTTGGGACAACTGCTTGCTAGGCAGCTGTGCTGACCTCTCAACCACCAACTCTTGACAAATACTGTGAATTTGCCCGTCTTTATTTAAAATGTGTGATTTTTAAAATTTATTTTTAGTCATAATCTATAAATTATTAAACAAAGAACTATAAAAATATAAAGTTCAAGGGTCAAACTATGGCAATGAAAATCATGTGACAGAGAATTATATTCTTTATTAGTCTGTGCTGAAATGCAAATAATAATAATAACAATAATGCAAATTTGCCTTTCCTATATTTATACATGACATTTTAAAATTTATTTTCATTTACAATCTACAAATTATTAACAAAGAAATATAAAAATATAAATGTCACAGTCAAAAATATTGCACTGGAGGTCGCATGTATCCAAGAGACACATTCATTACTAGTGCGTGCAAAATGCAAAAAAAATATTAATACAAATTTGCCCTTATTATTTATACATGTATTTTATTCTCAGTAACAGTCTAGAAATTATTTTCACAATTACTCTAACACTGACTTCGGAATTTGCAATATTTTTCAGTTACAATTTATTATTAAATATTTTCAGTTACAATTTATTATTAAATATCATACACCCTTATGAAATGTGTTGGAAACATATTGATGACATAAATGTTAGACCTTAACACATACAAAATATGATCTTGAATCTAAATCCAATATATATAAAAGTATTTAATAAAGCAGTTTATCTGCATCTCTCAGATCAGCAGCAACTTCCACCCGGTGAATTCAAATCATGGAATAATAGTATATCTATCTGCTTCATCTCTAATCTAAAAATGGAAATACTTTTATTTTATGTTCTAGCTTTGTAGAAGAGAAATAGATCAGACATTAAAAGTGATTATGGCTTATGGTTTCACAGTGTCAGATAAAATATAAAAAAGGAGAAAAAATAGCATCTACTTTTCTATTAGCATTGCATATTCGATACTTATTAAGTGAACTTCTTTTATATTTATTTTTTGCAATGTTCAAATTTTATTAATATTAGATTTTGATTATTTGACAACCTTTTTCAAAGATCTAAACAAAAAATATATATCTAATGTATACTGAGGTATATTATCCAATATATAATGTATATGCAAATATAATAAGATTGAATTTATATATAATTTAAAATTAAATAATTTATATAAATTACAATATACAATTTTTATTTAAGCTTTAAAGAAGGTATTAAATAATAAAAACAACAGATTAATTGGAAAAAATAAGCGTAAAATGTAAAAGAAGTAATTTATTAAACAGTACTAAACAGTTTGATTTCAGTTTGCAATCGCATCTTTGAATTTGTTATTGCCTGGTTACATTATAACTGAAATTTATTAAAAACTGATATGGTAAAATTCTATTAAATTAGTAATATTTATATTTTAAAGGCTATTAAAATGTTCTACATATTATCTACAACTCCTTATGGAAGAGTTTTATTTATTTGTGAAAATATATAGGAAGTTGTGATATATTCAGTTTTCAAATATCATAGGAATTATGTGTTGCACTATTTCCATCATCTAATATTAAATAGTGAATGATTTTACAAAAGGTTCAAATATTATTTAAACTTTACAAATATATTCAACTGTTAGTAATAGTACTCATGTTAGTGGTATATAACAATGTTTTAAGGGGTATTAATCTCACTTTTTCAGGTATTGGTGGCCTGACCATTGATGGTACTAGCATGGACCTTTAGATTTTGAATATTGAATTTAAGATAATACTAACCAATTACACTATTGTGCCAAAGACAACAGTCATTTGAAATTTCATATACTTATCTATGAGGGACCTCCTGATTTCTCCACTTTTCCTTAAGAGCAAGATTAATTAATGGATTTTAGACATTATGCATTATATTACGCTTATTTATTTGCCATTATAATGTGAGCATTTTTTTTTAAATTTTCTTATATGTATCTATCCAATATTTTTGTATTTTCGCAATTGAACATATATTCATTGGTATTTTAGATATGTCTTTATTTTCTTTTCTAACTATCAGTTCATGTTCTTTCAAGTGCTTTTCAATAGCATGACTGGTCTCACCAATGTACAACCTTCCACATTCACATGATATTTCAAAAATACAGTTCATTCTAATGTAATAATTCATAATATTTGAAAGTCACTAATCAAACTTGATCTTCAAAAAGTGGAAAAATCAGGATGCACTTCCCAGATAAATATATGAAATTTCTACTGACTGTTGCCTTTGATAGAATAGCTCAATTTGTTAGAGAATTATCTTAAATTCAATATTCATGAATCTAAAAGTCCATATTCTACTTCCATGAAAGCACTGCTACTGGTTAGGCCACCAATGCCTGAAGAAGGGAAGAGAATACCACTTGAAACATTGTTATACTGATTTCTATGCTATTACTAATAATTGAATATATTTGAAAAGTTTAAATAAAAGTTTGAATTTTTTTAAAATGCAATTACTATTTAATATTGGCTGGTAGAAATAGTTCCCATGTAATTCCTATTAAAATGCCATCTTCACAAATCTTCAAACAATAAAATACTAATACTTAATCTACTTCCCTTACATAAATCTAAAGCCTAAACTAAAAATATTTCCACTTTTAGTTAAAAGATATCAGACAAAAACACTTATTGGATAGTGTGGTTCTACTTTGCAATGATATTTTTTAATTGATTATTGTTTAATTATATATTAGCTGAAAATATATTAAAAAAGAAAAAAAATGAGAGACATAATTACTTAAATGTAAAGTTTATAATAACTCCTCTCATATACACTTTAATGCAAAAAAAAACTTTTTAAATAAAACTTCTTTATTTTCCTGACAGTTTCAACTGATGAAGACTGCTGGATAGTCGAAACTGTCAGGAAAAAGTTTTATTAAAAAATTTTTTTGCATTAAAGTGTATATGACAGGAGTTATTATAAGCAATATATATATGAATATATAAATAAATGCAAAGAAAGTAAAGAAGAAGAGTATATACTCCTAAATGTAAAGTTGTGCTATTTTCAATTTCACACATAAAAAATATTAATGTTCAATCTACCTCCTTTGTATAGCTAAATCATAAACTAAAAGCAATTCCACTTTTGGTTTAAAGATAGACAAAAATATTATCAATAGATGGTGTGAATTGAATTTGAATTGGTAGTTAGTACATTAAAATATAACAGAGAAATTCTGTCAAATTATTAATATTTATATAAATAATTGATTTTTATATATTTTATGGTGTTTATATTTTTTATGTCAATTTCCACCATTTTTATAAAACATTTATATAAATAAGCATTTATTTTATATAGCATATGCACAGTAGCTTGAAAGGCTGATCTTTAATATATTATAAAACATTTATATAAATAAAAAAAAGGAAGCAAATTGCTGTAATTATACATTTTTTAACATTTATTATAAAACAAATCAAGTTAAACTTCTGTCTCTTGAATAAGAAGTTTTAAATGTTGGCAATTATTTTAAAGTTAACTTTTAATTTCACATCCACATTTAATATAAAAGCAGCTGTAAAATGCATTTATGCATTAATAAGTTGGTTGTATAACAGTTAAATGTATAAATGTTTATACAACTTAGTCATATAAACTCAGATAAAAGCTTTTTCTTAAAATAAATACAAGTTATTTTAGTATTGAACTTCTGGAATAAGAAGTTTTTTATAGTAGTCAATGGTGGCTTATTTATTAATTTTCATGCAATCCAAATTTCCTTGTTAATGAATAAACACACAACTTATTTATTTATCAATAAATGAATAAAAAATTATTTATTCTAACATGAATAATTTTATTAAATGTGCAAAACTAATTCTGAGATAACGTGAAAATCTTTGATAGATAGATACTCCCCCCCCCCATCTTAATCTTAAAATAAAAATATGTCATATCATAATATTCACTAAATTTACAATTTTAGGGTACTTTTTTTATATATATTGCTTATAACAATTCCTCTCATATACCCTTTAATGCAAAAAAAAAATATTTTTTTTAATAAAACGTCTTTATTTTCCTGACAGTTTTGACTGTTCAGCAGTCTTCATCAGAAAGGTAAAGGAAATTGAGAATGCTCCGATGAACAGTCGAAACTGTCAGGAAAATAAAGAAGTTTTATTTAAAAATTTTTTTGCATTAAAGTGTATATGAGAAAAGTTATTATAAGCAATATATATATATATGAATATATGAAGAAATGCAAAGAAAATAAAGGTGAAGAATAAGAGTATATATATTTTTTTGTTTAAGTACATTTTTTTTCTGGATAACATATAATTATAATAGTAAACAAAAGAACATCAAAAACTAACCTTATATAACAAAACTAAAAAATATACTGTTATCATTTGATCTTTTCATAGTTGTTGACATTTACATAACTCCATGGGTGGTTCATGTTCTTCCATTTCAATTAAAGTATAACAATCTTTATATCAAAAACATAGAACATGTTCACTGAGTTAGTATTTACTCATAGTTAACAAATGATAACATTTCTATTTTAAAAAAACTATAATTAAATTTTGTTACTTAACATTGAAATAATATAGCTTATTGTGAAAAGATAGGATGATTAGTTTTCATATAAAATAGGCAAAACTCTCTATACATATTGCTACTCAATGGATTCCAGAAGGCTTGTGCATAAAATCTCCATCTAGTGCCTATTCATCCAATATCCCCAGACTAGTTTCTGGCTTTTGGCCTTCATCAGTGAGGAGCCTTTTAATGCAACTCTCCAGCAGTCACCTTTTATCTCTACTTAACTATAAAACTATGAGACTTAAATTGAAAACACTATAATATTTTCAATCAAAGCTCATCAGCTTATATAGTCATATAGCTCTAAACTCAGTTCCGTACCTATACATTTTTGTGTCTTTGGTTCTTTAATAACCATAGCCACCACTATCCTATTCAGGCAGGATTGGTTTTAAGCCAATACACATCACATGATCGCTATTTCTTATGCTTACTCCTGTTATTAAAATAGGCAAAATTCTCTATACATATTGCCACTCAGTGCAAGCCAGAGTAATCAATGGATGCCAGAAGGCTTATGCATAAAATCTCCATCTAGCTGCAGCGCTCTCAGAACCAAGGCTCCTCACTGACTAGGGCCAAAAGCCAGAAATGAGTCTGGGAATATTGAATGAGTAGGCACTAGATGGGGATTTTATGCACAAGCATTTTGGCATCCATTGATTACTCTGGTTTGCACAGGGTGGCACTACTGTATGGAGAGTTTTGCTCGTTTTAATAACAGTTAAAAGCAAACAAGAAATAGTGATCATGTTTATTAGTTTTCATATAAAGAACAAAGGATTAATGCTTTTATATTGCAAATATTAATGGCAGAAAATCAATTTAATATAATAGAGCGAAGATAATGCAATTAAAATATTTATGGTACTACAGTATGTACAATAAATATATTAAATATTCTCAATAATGCCACATTTTTTTAAATTCATATAAATAAAGATACAATAAAAGACAATCTCTAGTTTAGTAAATGATTAATAATAGTCATTACTGTATTTATCTAAAGTCAATGGTGTCAAAGATATGGGTTGAGTTAATTTGACACTTGTAATTCAAAATGTACTTATGTATAATAACAATTTTTTTCATTAGCCAGTTTTAGTAACAGTAAGATTATATTTTTATATATGCTAATGTTCAATGGATTTTCTCAGAAAAATAAAATAAAGATTATTAATGATGAATTAGAAGTTAATAATTACAAATACTTTAGTCAGATTATTAACACAAATGGAAACATAATGAATGAAATTAATCATAGAATTAAACTTGAATGGAGTACTTTGGTAGAAATAATATTAAAATTGATTGAACATTAATTGAATCATTTTACTATTTAACTTTAGTCCTACATTTTTACTTTCATTTGATAATTTATGCAATATTTCCTGAATTTCTGAAGGATTATTTGCAAAAGCAGCCATATCATCTGCAAAATCTAAATGACTTAAATAGTCTCCATTTACCTTTCCTCTCTTAGGTTCCCATTTCAATCCCCAAATTAGTTTTGGAGATATAAAATTATCCTAACATATACTCTTCTTAAAATTAATCTTTTTAGTATTACCATATAATCTAAGCACTAATGTTGTATTTTAATGAATATTCTTCAGAATGTGACAGTATCCTGAGTCTATATCATGAATTATGGGCAAAAATAATTTGTCAGGATTTTTACATATTGTCTATGAGGCAATTTCTCTTCTGATATCTGGTGGAAGAATATGGGTAAAGAATTTAATTTTTTTCCTATAATAAAAAACCTTAGCTATTTTTTTAATGAATTTCTCTGTTATATATTTAAAAGTACACCTAAACCCCAGTTAGCGATTGGCTATTTAGCGATATTTCACAATAGTGATCATCATCAATTTGTACCCACTATTTCGATTTACAATCGATTATTTACTATAACGATCGGATAATTTTTTTTTTTTTAAAATTTAGAACATATAAACTTAAAATATATATATAAATTAATGAATCTATAATTAAATATAAACTTAAAATATATATATAATTAAAGAATCTATAATACTATATACTGTACATCTAAGTGTTGAATGTCTTTAGAAAAATTGAACATTATTTAAACATAATGTACAATACTTGGATTACTTAACTAAAGTTTAATTTTTCTAAAGACATTTAACACTTATATTAGATGATGAAATAGTCCAATATACAAAAACCATACAGTATTATGTAAAAATAGTTATTGATTTGATAATTGCGTTAAAAATGTAGTTTATACCAAAGTGTTTTTAAATCAGAAGAAAAACAACACTTTAAAATGCCAATGTTGAATTAGAAAAAAATTTAAAAAGAAAAACCGATTGCGTCAAGCATTGGTGGTCGAGCGTCAGAACAGCTGCCTTACAAGTAGTTGTCCCAGGTTAGCGGGTTCGCTTCCTGGCCGATGCTATGACACATGAGAAAAAAAACAGATTGCATTTAAAATAAGTGTTAATGAATATTTTTTTAAATATGTACTTTATTCCTAAGTTAGTGTAATTTTTTAGCTTTAGGAACCAGCCAATTTTTTCCCCATAGACCCCCATTATAAATACATATTCTATAATATTCTTGCTTAACGCCGAGTTTTGGAGAACCAATTGCCATCACTAAGAGGGATAAAGGTGTATATAAAAATGCTATAGAAGAATTTAGAAAGCTGCAACAAATACCAATAAATCTGGTTAAATCCTAGTTATAGTTATGAAAAAAACATTCTGTAGTGTTTATGACTGTAATGGTTAAAAATTTAATCTTGAAAACAAAGATATGAGAATAATGTGCTAACATGGACATAAAAAAATCAAGCATTTGATATTTCTATCTCACCTCGTGAGCAAATGTTATTCACAAATGTGTAGGGAGAAAAGGTAATCTGAATTTCTATGCTGGAGAAGTATTGTTCAATATGCTTAAGTTGAGATGAAAGAAGAATTGATAAAAACCAACAAGCCTAAAAATAGATATGTCTATCGTACAATGTTGTTTATCCTTCCATCAGTTTAAAAGTGAACAGAAACCATCCCTACCTTGCATAAGTAATGTAGCAAAAGATATTGAGGTGTAAACATGAGCAGATAAATTTAGACATTTGATGCCTTAGTTTCACTCGATGAATGATGAATGCTCACAAAATACACGTATACTGAGAAAGGGAATGGTTTGGATTTCTGTACTGGTGAATAGTTCTGATATAGTGGAGTTAGAATTAGAAATGCACTGAGGTGTTCAATGATTGTGATAAGATGAAAATAATGCTGAGATAGTGAGTAGTTGTGATATGAGTTGGTAAATGATTATAATATGGTGGATTGAAAAGAGAGATACCCTGAGATAGTGAGTAGTTGTGATAAGGTGGAACTGAGATGAGAAGTGCACTGAGCTGGTGAGTGACTGTGACATGTCAGAGTTGAGATGAAAAATGTAATGAGCTGGTGAGTGGTTGTGACATATTGGAGTTTAGATGAAGGGTGTATTGAGCTGGTGAGTGGTTGTGACATGTTGCAGTTAAGATGAGAAATGCTCTGATCTGGTGACTGGTTGTGTTATGATGGATTTAAGATGCATTGAGCTGATGAGTGATTGTAATAGTGATGCATTGAGCTGATGAGTGTTTGTGGCATGGTGGAGTTGAAGTGAAGAATACACTAATAGATACCAATTTTTTTTTTAGAAAATATATCTATATATTGTAAATCTGGCATTTAAAATTTAGCACATACACATTACTACAAAGGAATGATCTTTAATAATGATTATAGTGAAGAATTATTAAAAACAAAGCTGATTTTAAAAATAGTATAATACATTTTAATGACTTAATAGATTATTAAGAACAGTTCCTGACAGGATTTCAACCTTCTGCTAATCTATTTATTTATTACTGACAGCCAGAGACTATTTGAGAGAATGCTAAGCATTTTTCAAAATCAGCTAAATGGTTTTATTAACAATTAAAATAGGCTTCAATTATTTTGATATATTCTTGTTCAAATGACAGGAGTTAATTAAATCAGTATTAAAAATTAGCAGGATTTTCAAAAGAAAAATGGCCTGAAAACAAAATAAAAGATTACCGGGTTCTGTTTTTATTTAAATAAATTCATTCTTAAAAATTAATTTTTTCTACATTTTAATCATTTTTTGTTTTCTACGATAGAACTTTATAAAAAATTACGGCATGCATTTATTAAAGAAGAAAAGAAAAATATTAATCAAAATGAATTTAAAATTAATTAGTTGTTATAGAAACTAATTAGGTAATTTATAAATTATATTCCACATGCTCATTTTCTTTACAATTCTTCTTTAATATATGAACCAAAGATTGTCTATATCCATATACACATAGCATTATATGGTTCTACCAGCATTTCAACTCTATCGTCATTCTCAAGGTCTGGTCCTTTATGTACTAAATAAATAACGAAAATGCTTTATTGCCCAAGGGTTCACAGAACTGGAATCAAAGCCAGAACCGTGTTATTCAAAATATGGCAGTCTACAAATGCACTGAGCACTCAGGGCTATTTGCACACTTATTTTCACTTTTCATCTAAATAAACTGAAGTTAGTTATTTACTTTAGAAATAAAAATAATTCAATAGTGTATTGATTGGAGTTCATCCATGACCCACCATTCCATCACTGCACTAAGTCATGCAGGGATAAAATAATAATCAAATGAAATGAAGTGGTACTTACACCTTAGACCTGTTGCCCATGTTTGCGAGGGCAGAGTGCTGTATTAAAAATTCACAAGTATGGCATTCTGACATCACAAATATCTCCTCCCCATTGGTAAAAGGTATGGCATGTTGCAATCCCAAGCATGGGCATCAAGTCTAATATAGAAGTACCAGCTGGAAGTTTATAAATGAATCACAGACTGGAAATGGTAAAACTAAAACCATAATCCATGAGTTTGAAATTCAGAATCTATTATTCTATCACTGTAATAAATCATGCAGGGAAAAATATTAATCAAATGATTTATTGATTGAAGTTCACACAAAGTTTAAGCACCAGAAGGAAATGGCTGGAGTTCAAATCTATGGATCTAGAGCACTGTATCCCAGCACTAATTCACACAGGACAAATTGAAACAAAAATAAATGTAAAAAAAAAAGTAAGACTTGAAAATGAGCATAGAATATAGTTAAAATGTAAGTGGAACTGTATGGTGATTATTATGATATATATTGTAACGTCCAATAAATAATAAATATTAAATATTAATATAAACTCAGTTCAGCCTGAACATGAACCAATCCAAAGAAGTAAGATTTGGCTAGTATGAATCAATAAATCTAAGCAAGATCACAAAGTACCCCACCGACCTCATCTTCATTACTACATTATATCAACCTTAATCATCAACAAATAACAATAATAAATATATTAGAAACTAACTTGACTAGCATGAGTAAGCATAAACAGAGGCTACAAAGCACTACTATACTAACTTATATCAGCCCTACATCTTCTATGGCTAATAGTAATCATTGATTAAATTAATTTTAAGATCTAAAGCAAAATTTGGTTGCTATACCACTAAATAGTAAATGATTAGGAGGACATCCATCTATGAAATGAGCATGGAATTCAAATTATGAGTTGGATGATAAATGAATAAAGATGTAGAGGATTGAACAAATGATAATTAACTAATGAAAATGAATGGACTTAGGAATGATGAAAATAAAAAGGAAATGTATTAGGGTGATGAATAATTGAGGTGATGATATGGTGATAGAATAGGGATCAGTGAAGGATGAATCAATTACAATAATGACTTAAGATGAAATGGGGATGAAAATAAAAAAGAAAAATATGGATGAGATATGATAACAATGTTGATGATGAAGAATGAGATTCTGAACTATAAAACTAACATTGTGTCAAACAACAGCAAGACAATAATGAAATAAAGCAAGGGGTTCTAAGATTGACTAAAACAAACTATTTAACCACTAAATTAAAATAGAAGTCCTAAAATAGAAAAGAAATTTACATTTTAAAATTTCTACTAAATCAATCAAACAATAAGAATATACATAAGAGATCAAGGCAAAGCATAATAAATAACTTCAGGAATGAAAAATTACAATAGATTCAAAATTGAGACTATTAATTATTCACATACTTTTCTCAGGGTTCAAATAACTTAAATGCTATTATTTCAAAAGATGTATTTGGATCAGTGAGAAGGATTTTTCCAGTACATAAATATAACAAGCAAAGACAGATCATAAAATAAAAATGGAATTAATAAAGAACATTTGACAATTCCAATACTAATAATAAAATGAACTTTAAATTTTATGAAGTATTGATAATTTCTTAATAAAGCAAATATAATAATTTACAAACCATCTTTTATTTAATAACCACGGGCAATATGATCAAGATCAGTGAATGATATATCTAATGATTTAGATAAACAGGTTATTCCAAAACTAAATGCTTCATCTTTAAACTATTATTTATAAATAATGTGCTTAAGATCAACAGTGTATTGATCAATAACCACTTTATATGCTCTAAATCTATGAGTTTAGCAAAACTTATTTTGATATGCTGATGCACAATTAAATCTACTATATTGTCTGATACTAAAAGGAAATATGCCTATGTGTTTGAAAAGGAAGGTTTTAATAAATGTGTTTTACCAGTTCTTACTTACGGATCTGAAACCTGGACATTTAATAGAAGAGCAATACAGAGACTTCGGACCACTCAAAGAAGTATGGAGAGATGCATGTTGGAAGTAACAAAAAGAGATCGAAAATGCAATATATGGGTAAGAGAACAAACAGGTGTTACTGACCTCATTGAAAAAATTAAAAGACTGAAGTGGAGTTGGGTTGGACATATTTCTAAAAGAGATGATAATAGATGGACAGTTGAAATCTTAAACTGGATTCCAAGAGATTGTAAAAAACCCAGGAAGAGACCACATGTGAGATGAATGGATGAAATAAGAAAGTGTGCAGGGGTAATGTGGAGAAGAGAAGCTAAAGATTGCAGAAAATGGATTGAACTTGGAGAAACCTTCATTCAGCAGTGGATTGATAATGGTTGATGTTGATGATTGTCTGATGATGATTTTATGACAACAATAAAAATAATATGTTGATAGCAATAACAATATGGATAGTGATTAGCAATAAGGCCATAAACAACTAAATATATTTTCAAACAAAATTTATTTACATTATTTACAAGTTGTGAATATACTAACAAGGAAAACATATATAATCTTGGACAATTGTGAACAGAAATTTACATAGAACAAGATTTAATTACATCATTTTATGACTAAGGGAAGATCTCTTAGGATCTATTTACCAGTTTAATAAATTATTACCTTTTAATTTATTATTATTTAAATTTATTACGTGTACATTGAGTTTATTTTTATATATTTTATATTTTACCTATTTATTAATAGCCTGATTTTAATAACTTATCCACTTTATATAGAGGCAGGCAATGTATTTCAAAATTCATATTCAATGGTTAATAAGCTAACAATATTATTATTCAAAATTCCTGTTCAATGGTTAATAAGCTAACAATGTTATACAAGATAACACAATGAATATATTTAAGATACAATAATTTAAGCTACTATATATTATTAGAAACTATTAACTTCTTGTTTTAATCCATTTATTTAGGCTATTAAACAGCCAACACTGCTTTAAGAGTCAAGACTATTATTTTCTACCTTTTAATTATTAGTTTGACTTTATAGGACTCTTTTAAGATTAAAGAAAAATATCAGCATTTTAAAAACAACTTGGATATAAATGATATATAATGTAAATTAATGGTATAGATGGGATCATCTTGAATGGATAGGCATTAAGTAACAATCTACTATAAAATAACTTTTATCTAATGTTATATTTTTATCATCATTTTGCTCATTTCTAAGTACCATATTTCAGAAACAATTCTGCTGTTATCGATACTAAACCATTAGATCTTAGGAATATGGGACATAATAAAACATATGATATATCCAAAGATAAAGTGGGGTTGAGTTAAGGCAAAAGAGAAGAAACTAACAATCTAAACCACAGTCATCTCATGACTGCATATGGTCTGTAATCCTGGTATCACTTCTGGAGCACCTTTAGGGATATAAAAGGAAGGGGTGATCAATCTCTTGTTTGAAATAACTATACCAACACATGATTTGAAATTCCAGTGTCACATCTGAATCACCTTTAGGGATATGGGAAAAAAGAAGGGGTGATCAATCCCTTATTTAATAACTAGATCAATACACTAAAAAAGTATGGTATTAATATGCTCACTCACCCACAATGGTCATTTATATCATCATTCAGGGTAAGAAAATAAGAACACCTGATGTGATGGAACATGGATCTCTCACATATTCTAAATATTATATACTGATCATTGTAATCATTTAACACAATAATAGATAAATATAATACTAATATTACTTACCATGAATATACAAAGACAATAGCAAAATGGAATATATTACTATTTGACACAAAATTTATAACTATCATCAATTCGAGAATAACTCATAATCATAGGTGTCACTAGCTATTAATTAGTTAAGTATTACATATAAAAAATACCATATTTAATGCAGCTAAATTAACTAGAACTGGATACTATCCTTTTATTATTATCATTCAACAAGTGTAGCTTTTATCCTAAAAAGAAAAATATTAAGAATAAACTGTAATAGTTAAATGTAAGAAATTTTAATCTTCTTACCCGTGTTCATATTTTAAATATGAACAAATTTATAACAAATAAGATTTTTTTTTATATGTTTGATCAAATTTATATTTATCACAAGTTTCATTTTTTTTATTTACACAAACCGGTTTTTATATCTGTAATAATAATGTATACAATATTACAAGACAATACATATAATATTAATAATGATCAATGGTTAGGACATAAACTTTTTGTTTCACATTTCTTCTTATGAAACTAAGAGAATGAAAAAAGAAACATCCTTAAAAGAAATCTTTTCTTTGAGATCAATAGAATAAAGACTATTGATATTTGCTGACTATCCATAAGATAAAAACCTCTTCAGATTTTTCCCAATTAAATAGTGAATAAAAGCAGTACAACTGAATCTATTTTATAAAAAAATCCTATGCTAATACAAGTCCCAATAATGGTACAACAATGATCTAAAGTAGTGGAACAACCATACTTTTTCTGACAGAAACATCAATTGATTCTTAATGGAAGATTAGAAACATTCACTTAATTTACTTTTTTCAATGTTGTTAAAATACCCAATAGGAAAAAAAGTCATTGTTCTCCTTCTCGTTATGTATATCATTTTATTTCACTTTACTTATTTTTTTTTTAGATGCTATGTTAGGATATGGTTTTTTAAGAAGATTTTTCATTTGTAAACTCTTATTTCTAATAAACTTTAAGGTCAATTTATTGAATTCTAATACAAAATAAAGATTAAAATACTAAAATCAAATATTGAACATTTATAAAAATTGTCACCAGAGAGAATAATTAAAATGTCAACCTGTTAAAGAGTTAAAATTCTGATTCAAGATTTTATATATCTTAACAAAATTTTAAAACACTATTTTCTGCAAAATATCTTTTCACATTTGCTTTGTGCAAATTTTACACTTCAATTAAAATATGATCTTCTTAGATCTGGGACACAATAGTGCTTTCATCACACTGCATGCGTAAGAGATGCAATGAAATGGATTGACAATTTAATATGTGTTTTATATGTTTTGGCAAAGATCAACCAATTAGAAGTTCAATATGTAAATCTATTTGCTTATTCAATAAAAAAATATGTACTGTTTTAGAAATAAAATACTAAAAGGAATAAAATATAATAACCAAAGTAACAAATAAAGTTAACACATGTAAGTGCAATGAATTAAAACTCAAATATAAGCATTCACAATTATTCAAGATGAACCATCACTCTCTATAACTATGTTTGTCAACTTTATTAAAAAAAATTATGGACAGCTTTTAATTTTTTTTAAAAATAAGCTGACTCGAGAGAAGAAAGACCATAATTTGTTAGGAATCAGTGCATTATGTGATAGATGTTGAAGCTGTAAAAAAGTAACACTATTGGTATGGAAGTAATGTCAGAACCGAAAATAGCAGATGAAACATATAAAATAAAAAGATAACAGAATCAACACAATAAGGTTTCACCGAACATTTAAAATATTTGTCTTATCTCTACATACTTTATTTCAGGGGTAGGGTGACAGTTTATGCAGTGGATATTCCTCAGATTGAACCAGTTTTCACATTTTGGGCAGTTAAACTTCTTATGAACTTCCAAACAATAAAGTCATTCAATTTATTTATTTATATATAGCTATAATTTGCAGTTTTTAAAAATACTATAACACCACTTTTCTTTTTTTTTTTCCTAGCCATTTTATTTTATTTTCTTCTAACAGTTTGGGAATGATAATTATTTTATATTACACTGTACTATGAAATAATTTACATATTATAATAACAATTTCAAATGCATTTTTATTTCTATATTTCTAATGATTACAATTATACATAAAGCATTTCTAGAACAATAAAAACAATTAAGCAACAAATCTAAAATTTATATATATATATAAATGTGGTGTTACTGTATTAAAATGAGCAATAAAAAATAGTGATAATTTTAAATTAAAATCAGTTAAACATCACATGATACCAACTTATACAATGCTAATCAGCAGTATTTTTTTTATGTGTCAAAGCGTCGGCCGGGAAGCGAACCCCAGGCGAACTGCTTGTAAGGCAGCTGTGCTCACCACATTTTTGCCACTTAATACAAGCTAAAGGGAAGCATAATATGTGAATATGCAAGTCGTTCCAACCCCATATAACTATGTAAGTATGTTGGCTTACACTAAAAACAATATGTTTTTCAGTTTGGGCTAATAGTTTGATAATAAAACAAAAAAGTAAAAGATGGTAGCCAGAGGATAAGTACATTAGATCCAAAAGGTCCAGGAACACTGCTCCAAGATCCAACGCTCCTAACTGATAAAAGGCAAAACCTAGAAACAAGTCTGAGAGCATAGTTAGAACGGGATATTAGTTAGAACAGGATTAAATACAGATTTATTAAGCTCTATTATCTAACATCTATTGATTTATTAAAGATTACATTAGGTGTCATACATATAGTGAAAAAATAAAATAATTTGTTGTTGAAGGCAATGAATCGTATTTTTAAACATCTATGTCAAATAAAGTTTGTTTCCAAATAAACTATATTACTCATTTCTGTGAATATAATAAACCTGTCTGGACGCATATGCAATATATATATATAACTTTGATTTGACTTTTTTTTACTTTACTTTTTTTAAAAAGATACAATTTTCTTATTCTAAATAATAAAAAAAAAACAACATTCGGGAATAAACTTATCAGACACACAACTAAAGTTTTAGATTAAGAACATTTTTATTTTATTTTCTAATATGAAACTTTTTTTTTTGTAACATATGAATACAATTTCATTTTTCTTTCATTTTATTCAATCCCACTATTTTAATACATCCACCGTATTTGCTTTGTCTATTTGCCATTACTGTTAACAAAACTTGTGGCACAATAAATGAAAGTGAAGTAGCCATGATATCCCACAGTTTCATAAAAAAACATGAAAAGAATTTTAAAATGATATGATTACCATTAAATAAAAGATTAAAAAAGAAACTGTAAAGAGGTTTCTTCAAAAGTGGAAAAGCATACATCAGAAATATCTGCGCAGCCACACTATAACAATTGTTGCCAAAAGATAGATATTTCTTTGACTAAAACTTTTTTAAAAAGACAGACATAACATATATGAAATAGACATACATCGTTTTGAAATTCTTTCAATTCTCTCTCTCTCTCTTTCTTTCTATTTATTCTGTCATTACTAATGATATGAAAAATACTACAACAAAGAACAAAACATTAAACAAAATGACACACATCGAAAGTATATTCAGTCTATTTTTTTATTATAAATATTTCCATATTTTTCCATTCTTTTTTATTTCATATAAATAAAAATACAATAAGAGACAAATAACCCCCAAGATGCATTTCGTACTGAAACAGCACTCATCAGTTGGGTCAGGTCATCATCTCTCATATATATCTTCATTACATGAAGAGTATTTATTTAGAGCAAATTGACTCATTTTTATTTTTAAGCGTCAATTTACTCCACTCCCAACTTTTACGTTATCAACTTTTTGATAAATACATAATGATTATTACTAATCATTTATTAAACTAGAGATTTTCTCTAACACAGATATAAACTTTAATCCAAGTTAAAGATTAATATATCTGATTTTCAGCACACACACATGGCTATTTATGTTTATCTTTCTTCCATGAGTAATATCTTTTTTATAGATACTTCCATATTTCTCCATTCTTTTTTATTTCATAATTAATTTCATATAAATAAAGATACAATAAAAGACAAATAACCCCCAAGATGTATTTCGTGCTGAACCAGTTGGGCCAGGTCATCATCTCTCATATATATCTTTATTACATGAAGAGTATTTATGTAGAGCAAATTGACTCATTTTTATTTTCTTACTCCACTCCAAGTTTTACGTTATCAACTTTTTGATAAATACGTAATGATTATTACTATTCATTTATTAATTAAACTAGAGATTTTCTCTAGCACAGAAATAAACTTTAATCCAAGTTAAACATTAATATATATTCAGTCTATTTAATTTGCTTTGTCCTCTGTTATGGTGTATATATATCTTTGACAGAAATATTTCAAATATATATTTAAAAAATAACAAATATAATGTATATGGAAAAGTAAAAAACTAAGTCGGAATATGTTACTATATATATCACAAACCATGTTCTCAAACAGTCATTAAAATAAACTTATGAATATTGCCCAATTTTAAATGCTAATCTATTAGTCAAATAAAAAATGACCTGAAAATTTTCATCTGATCCTCTGGATTGTTAGTGATACAAAAGTTGGCCTAATATATGCAAATTTATTTAAATGATTAATTGGCAATCTATCTATAAATTATCATAACATAATCAGTACTCCATTATAGTGTCTTACTGGATAGTTGTCAACAAGTGAGACACAAAGTACATGCATACCTTTCACTTTTGGAAATGTTTCATTTTGGAAACACCCATGAATTCTTCTATCGGTTTGAAAGACACACAGAGATCAATTCAAATAATTTGACAACCTTTGATATATTTTCTTCATTTTCAATTGTTTATGATATGCATGGTTGAGGATTGTCTTCAATGCTCTTCTTGTCATTACAAAATATTTGCAAAAATGTTCTTGTCATTTTACGTCTTCAATAACGCACACTTTAAATCATCTCAAAGTTTTCAGTAGCAGTTTTTTCCTACTTTGAAACAAAATTTTGGTATATCATGAACGTTATACAAAGATATAAACCTTACTGTTAGGACAGACACATTTGTTTCTTTTTTTTTTTTTTGAAAAAAAAAAAAAGGTTTTTAGTATATTTTTAATAAATAGTGTTTACTGTTAAACGATCTGAATATTGAAATAGAGTTATAAGGGCTTGTCATTTGTTACATTGCTTACAATAAAAGTGTAATTAGTATTAATTATAGTATGTTTCATGTCTTATCTATCACAGAATAATGCACTAATCTTAAATATTATAAACAATGAGGATTGCCAATTCCTCTACAAGCTTTGTGATAAATGCTTAGCCAGAGCCAGCACTTAAAATATTTCTGTCAGGAACCCCCTCCCTCCCAAA
Organism: Epiperipatus broadwayi; assembly: GCA_028023455.1. Classification (NCBI taxonomy): domain Eukaryota; kingdom Metazoa; phylum Onychophora; class Udeonychophora; order Euonychophora; family Peripatidae; genus Epiperipatus; species Epiperipatus broadwayi. Next base: position 1,093,809 of record JAQFVV010012555.1, read on the forward strand.
CCCCTGACCATGGTTTCATGCTTTTGAACTCAGCCAGCACTTAAAATATCTCTGTCAGGAACCCCTCCCTCCCAAACCCCTGACCATGGTTTCGTGCTTTGGCACCTCTCTGAGGAGTGCCAAAGCATGGAACCATGATCAGGGGTTTGGGAGGGAGGGGGTTCCTGACAGAGATGTTTTAAGTGCTGGCTCTGGCTAAGCATTTATCACAAAGCTTGTAGAGAAATTGGCAATCCTCATTGTTTATAACTTACAAGCTTAAGAAATAGGGTCATCTATGACTCTTATTTTGACTATTTATAATATTAAACATTGTTTTAAATTGAGAAAAAATATTTAAATAATTCAAATTATCTATGGAAATGCAGTCTGAGTCACAAAAATGTTTTCATATGATTTTCCAAGACTTTTTGATACCAGAAAGTATAACAAAGATAATCTATGAAGGTATAAAAGTCACTACACCTACCACATTTCATGACATAAATGCTGCATTTTGTGGTGAATAACTAAACATTATTGCCATGTAACACATGTTGATTCAGAGATGATGCTTCAGACAATTTAAAGGAAAAAACAACCACCTTTTCATTGGGACTTGTATGTATATGAATTCAGTAGTATTTTGCAATAATATTGGGTTAAGACCAAACCTACAGTATTATACGAATATTACCATTAAGTTAATTAAAAAAAAAGAGAATTTTCCTAAAGGTTTGTGATGATGGTGTATTAGATGTGATAATAAGTTGGACTATTTCCATTCTCAATCATTAAATGTTGAAAGTGTAAAAAAATGTAACCTTTATTTAAACTTTTCAAATACAAACAATTGTTAATAAAAACACATAAATAGAAAACATAGGTTAGTAAATTACACCATGTTTCAAGAGGTATTATTTTCTGTTTTTATTCAGGTGTTGCTGACCTGACCAGGGACAATATTAGCATAGGATTCAAACTCACACCTTTAGATTCTTGAATATTGAATTTTAAAGCAAAGCTCTAATCCAATGATCAGTTGTATTAACCCTTTCAGACAATAGCTTATTGATTAGAGCATTGTCTTGAAATTCAGTATTCAAGAATCTATAGATGTAAGTTCCATTCCTATACTAGTATCGTCATTGGTCAGGCCAGAAACACCTGAAGAGGAGTGTAGAACAGTACCGCTCGAAACATTGTGCAATTTACTAATGTGTGTTGTCTTTTTATATATTATTATTATCAGTTGTTTGTATTTGAAAAGTTTAAATAAACTGTAAAATTTTCTAGACATTCAACCTTTAATGAACAGTCAAACATATTATTACATCTAAACAAAGAAGTTGCAAATACTATATATTAAATATGACACAATGTTATACTTATAAAACATAATATTGTATAAAAGAAATACATTATTTATTTTTAATATATATATATATCTTTATTTATAATGGTAAATAATATAATTTAAAAAATAAATGTAGAAATTAAAACATTTACACACTTCCTAATTCGTTTGTAGCTAAAGAAACAACAACAAAAAAACATTTAAATTGTTAAATAAAAAATAAGATTATTTGAATTGGTAATTTATAACAAAAAAAAATGTTTTATTATTCACTTTCAGAAACTATCAGTTATAATATTATCTAAGACAATTTTCATTTAATTACTAAGTAAATAGAAACCATATTAGTGCATTAAATCATATACAGTACCCATAAGTTTCAATGTTAACTATTGCACGTATGTAATTTGAATTTATAGTATTTAAAAATAATTATATATTTATTGCGTGACAATAAAGAATACATCACATTTTCATCATTTAAAATAAGATATTGTATTACTTTTACTACAAGCACTATAAATAATTGTCATTTAATTAACACAAATAATAAATAATTTACAATAATTTTATCAAGTTTGGAAAAACAACAGGGTACCTAGAGTCATAAATGTATTAAATAGATAAACAGAAATGTTCTGAAAAGAAAAATAACCTTATAGTAGAAGACTTAGAAGTTGAATATATGCTGCTAAAAAAAATGCCAAAATAGGCAGGCTTATAATTTACAATACAGAAAATTAAAGGTAGCCATTATTTACAAGGTGTTACCATTGTTATCTTTGAGTGATAATTGAGCACTGTAATAGAAGTTAAAATATACTTGTATACTCTTGCACAGATAAAAATATTTTTTCATTTTTTTCAGAAAATAACAGATCCAGATTATTTTATTCTTATATATATAAATAAATAAATACTCCCCATGAGTAGCAAAAGTTCAAAAAACCAAAAATGCCAAAGCTGGACCAAAAACCCAAGGATCTTGAGCACTACAGTCTGTCACTCGAAGGCAAGATATAATTAAATGGTTTATTACTCATAAAAAGTTCTAGAACCACAAATGATAGAGATGGGCTATAATCCATGGACCATGAATTCCAGATCTGCTCTTCTATCACCACATCAAATAGGGCTAGGCAAAAAAGTAATCCTATGGTTTATTATTCAGGGGTTCATAAGATTGATTAATGAACATGACAAGCATGCCATAAACCTTCAGCTCCAGAATTAGCTACTCTATCACTGCACCAAATCATGCATGACATATTTGTTCTTTAATCAGTTGTTTTGATACCATTTTATAAAGCAGTTTCTAATTTTCATTAGCCTCTGCAAAAAATATTAACACCTATGCATAATATATGATAACACTTTACATCTAATTCATGTATTAATTTAACAATTGATAAACTAAGTAATTAGTCTTTGTAAATATTAGTTTTATTTTATGCATGTACATGTGTGATGGTTTGCATAAAAATATTATTGAAGGGTCAAATGTTTTTTTTTAAATTTTGATAAGTTGCAATAGTAAAATTTACAAAGCATAGCTATACTCATTTACCAGTATCTCAATGATGATGATGATATCTGAATGCATATATCAATACAGTTTGATGACACACACACCAGGCACTGCATTTTAAAAATAATTTTACAATATTAATTTATAATGCTTATCTTTGTCGTGTGTTTACGGTTTAATTGTCATTCGGACAGCCATCACAACATCTGATTGGCTGTCAGATAAGCATTATAATAAGCACAAAGAGATTTCCAGTATCTCAATTTATTTCAGTTTCAACTATCTGCACTTCGCAAATTAAACTATTATTTACATACTTTACTGCAAGTTATATCATTTGAAAAACTATTGCGTAGTAAATCGTAGGATTTCACACTGTACGTTTATAATTTAGACTCAGTGAGTTAATTGTAAAGATATTTAAAGCTTCACACTTTCAAACCTAAATACTTTTGACTGGCTTAGATATATAGAATTAAAAGTAGAGAAAAGGGTGGCCACCTTTTTCTCATAAATTCTTTGTCATGTGTTTATGGTTTGATCGTCATTTAGACCAGTGATCTTCAACCCTTGGTCCGCGGACCGATGACGGGCCACAGGAAAGTTTGTAATAACAAAATAATAAGAGTTTAAACTTTTAATTAATATAAACACTTTTTATTTATTTTTTCATCTCATTTTTACCCAATTAAAAAAAACCAAACAGAACGAAAACAAAATCAATTAATTTGTTTTTTTAGTTATCACAGATGTTTATGGGCGGGGGGGGGGGATTAGAATTAAATTTTTTATTACTTTTCTAAAAAAATTCAAAATTAAAAAAAAAAGGTTTTTATTATACAAACTCCATATATATATAATTTAAATTCATCTTGTATATTTAATGTTGTTTTGATCAGTTATAACAATTACGCTCATCTAAAGCTAAGCAGTTTACATCTTTAAGAAAAGTTATCTATAGACTTCTGCCAGTCCGCGAAACCTTATTTTTATTTTTGCCGGGCTGCAAAACCTTATCCTTATTTTTACCGGTCTGCAGGTGTGAAAAGGTTGAAGACCACTGATTTAGACAGACATCTCAACATCTGATTGGCTATCAGATAAGCATTATAATGAACGCAAAGAAATTTCCAGTATCTCAATTTATTTCAGTTTCAACTATCTGCGCTTCGCAAATTAAAATATTATTTAATATTAATTTATATTTTGCCTGCCTTCATTTCCATCTATCCATTACTATACCTAGACATTGCATCAACATTCTAAATTAAATAATACTTCATTGCATATAAGTGATTATTATTATTATTATTACTTGAAGGTTACTATTGCTCAGGAATTCGAAAGAGATTTAGGCACTGGAAGTGATGAGTAATCCACGACTCATGGACTTTGGAGTTCAAAGTTTACTACTCTATCACTATACCAGACTTTGCCAAGTATAAATAACTGATTAAAAAAAGTTAATGTTAAATAATAAAAGAAAACTATTTGATATGCATATATTCTGCTTAATAGCTTCAAATATAGTGGTATGTGATGGTTCAAGAGTTTAAAAGTCTCCGGATCACACTTTGTATATACACCTGGGTCTCTTTTTATGCGGACTTATTTAACACGATTTTGAAATTACGCGATTCGTGTTTCACCGGAAGTCGACCTCCGATAATCCGCTATTACTTTAAATAATAAATTTCGCGCACTTACGTTATATTGAAAGTAATAGTACATTATTGGAATTCTACTTTCATCTTAGTAATTTCAATATTTTCAGTGCTTTATAATAGTAAGATTTTATGCAATAATGAAATTAAAATCATGATTTTCACATTTTATGTATACACACATTAAATTTTACAAGATTATAATGTAAATTTGTTCAAGCATTGTGCATGTTAATTTTGCATTTTAAATCACATTCTGTTTTTGCTTTTTAAAAAAGAACGTAATCAATTATTAATCATTTAGTGTCCACAAGTTTATTTTTAAAAGGTCAGTAATAGCAGTGGGCACAATTAAAAATTAAAATCTGATTTTTAATTGTAATTAACAATTTAAAAATTACTTATGGGCAACTTGAAATTAATGTGATGTAAAACGAAATTTGATTTTTAAACGGAATTGAAAATTAAAGACAAAAATAAGAATTTAATTTTTAGTTTTAATTAAATTTTTCCCAGCAGTGGTGAATAAATGTCTTTTTATTATCATAAGTCTAAGTTCATAAACAATTAATAAAATCATTGTCATCGTCAACAGAAAACCATTAACACAACATGAGAGTGAAATTGGCGCTAGTTGTATTTCCTCTTGTGAGAATAATTGCTGAGATATTCTTGACTTCATTTAAGGAGAAGCCAAATACATCACATCACATGAGAATCTGATTTTTTACTAGTTTGCAAACGAACGTGTTTTGGGGCAAATAGCGATAATAATTAAAACATGTATAAAAAAATGTAAATTACTGTACTGTAAATTATGCATAAAATATATATTATTTTGAATAAAATTAAATATTATAGTTAAAAAAAGTTTGTCTTGTATCAATTTTTTTCAAATTTGAAATTTTTTATTAGTCATATTTTATTTCCTTATTTTTTTTTTTTGCGCGAATTTTAAAGTAATTTTATGTTGGTGTTTTGCTTTTACATGAATTTTGAAAAATCACAGACCACATCCCCCCTTTTTTGATGTAAGTTACGTCTATTTTTGCGCGATTTCGTTTGCGCGTGTTTTCTGAGGAACCTATCTATCGCGTAAAACGAGACCCAGGTATATTATATCTGGTGCACAATATTGCAGATCTATAAAACAATAAACCATTCAAGTTTGTAAAAATAATTTTAACTTTTCTTGAAAATTCAATAAAGAGTAATTCTATATTATTTTAAAATATGTTTTAAAAGAAATAAAAAAATGATAATTTGTATTAATTTCATTATATATACAAAGGAACTAATAACGAAATATTTAAAATCTTCATTTATTGTAGACATGGAGTTGGATTTCTTCCCCAAACATGCTTTAAGTTTTTATTCAGATAATTATCCATAGCCAATTCTAATACCCATCCAATTAGTAATCAGTAAATGAATGTGTTAGAGTCAACACCTGAGTTACTTATATTAGCAATGATGTTTTAGAATATAAATATATAAAGAGAATTTAGTGATAAAAATATGCAACTAGGATTATTTCTTCAGAGTTCAAGTTTTACATAAATATAAACGTCTTTACTATGAGGTCCCACCAACATGATAGAAACTACAACTATGCCACCTAGTATAAGCTATAATAATCAATAAATACCAGCTAGAATTGCTTAACAAATCCTTATTCAGTGTTGTCATATTTGAAATCCATAGATTAGTTTATAGCTTTTGGCTTTCATCACTGAAGAGTTTTGATTCTTGGAGTGGTTTTGAACAGCATTGTGTAAGCATTATGTGAGATAGAGTCATGTGATATCTTATTGACTTTATACCAAGTGCCAATAGAAGTGCCTATAATTATTATGCTGAGGAGCATTGGGTAAGCATTATATGAGATAGATCATGTGATGTCTTGTCGACTTTATACCAGGTGCCAAAGGATAGAAGTGCCTATAATTATTACACTAAGGGGCATTATGTAAGCATTATATGAGATAGTCATGTGATGTCTTATTGACTTTATACCAAGTGCCAAAGGATAGAAATGCCTATAATTATTATGCCAAGGAGCATTGTGTATGCATTATGTGAGATAGTCATGTGATATCTTATTGACTTTATACCAAGTGCTAAAGGATAGAAATGCCTATAATTATTATGCCAAGGAGCATTGTGTATGCATTATGTGAGATAAGATCATATGATGGTTATTAGTTAAATAGATATTTATTTTCCTGGTTGATTAATTAGGTTTTATTTCTAGGGTTTATTGTTTTATCACTTGTTTTCTTTTTAACCTAAAAGCAGAAGACCAAACTTCATTAGAAATTCTTGGCTATTTGAGTTTCTTCAGTTTTGAACTTTTAAACATTCGAATGGAAGAATATTAACTACAACACCATGAGCGTCATATATATATGAATAAAAAAAAAAAAACACCATGAGCGTCTTCCCACTTATATATATATTATTGACTTTTTAAAATACTTCTACTTTATTCTAAAATCAATATTTGTAAATAAAAGGCACCACAGAAGTAGAATAATAGATTCATTCTTGTGGTAAAATGTATAATTTGATAAGATTTAAAGTCGTCAGGAGAATTGACAAATCTTAGCTATCTTGTAGGAGATTTATGACATTGAGGAAAAAGAAATATTTCAACAAACTTATAAGAAACTACAGAGTTAAATTAAAACAAAAAAATTAAATATATTTTAAAATAGACCATTTCATGAAATATAGAAAGTATAAGATAGTAACTATAAGCTAAAGAATAAACTTACTTAATAAGCCATTAAAAATTATTGTAGAACTACGTTCACAACAATCATTTCTTTTTCTTCGGATTATCATTGATAATTTTTCAAGTTTTCTATTCGTTCTTATTAAAACAAATATTTCCACTTGATGCAATAACAATACTATTTGTGTTTTTTTACTATTATTAAATAATCAGTTGTGCACATCAAATATAAACTTCTACAGTTCTCAAACAACCAACAAACAAAAAAGATTTATCAAGAGAAATGGAGAACAATAGAGGCACATGAAGAGGAAAACAAGTTAGAAAATAGTTTAATACACAGAACATAATTTTAAAGTTATGAGCAACATATATGCATCAGAAAAAATAAATAACTATATAATTACTGTTAATATTCAGTTATAATTTTCTGTAAATGCAGACCAAACCAAAATTAGAAGCATTTCTTAAAGTTATTGGGTTTCATTTCTGTTGTGAATTCATTCTAACTCACTACAATATTTGCAAGAATGGATTAAAGTTACAATAAAAGTGACCAATGAAATAAAAATAAAAGAAAATAAATAGCCAATAGGATAAACAGGCCAATTGGAAAGCTAGGCCAGTGAGTTTGATTGGTCCAATAATAGCAGGGTTCCCATCATAAATTGTTCTGGATTTGAGAGAGAAAAAAATAAGTGTCAGATGTTCAGACACCATCAGACAACTGTTTAACAGTGAATGGCAATATATGTCTTGTTCACAATGTAGTAGAATACAGTGAGTCATACTCAAGACTAGAGAGAAAGCTTCTAACTATAGTCATCACCGTAACATTAGTTGTACTACTAATAACTAGACTTGCACAGTTCACCAATCATAATGGAGATCCAATTTTGTACCTAAACATTTGTATATTATCTGTCTATAAAATATTGTATGTAGGTGTATATATATAAAAATAATAATAAATCAGTAAAACAATTTTAATGTCTGAAACCAAAAAGGTTTTATTATTTTTTTCATATGAATTACTCTCTTTTTCTTGGACACAGCTGAACAAACATTTGGTGTGGTATACCAGAATCATATATATATATATATATGGTACAAACATTTGGTGTGGTATACCAGAATCATATATATATATATATATGGTGTTTAAAATACACATAATAATTATCTTTTATATTTACTTACAGAGATGTGTGTTATTCTTAAGTCATCAGCAATATTACTCCTAGTCATACTAAAGGATAAACACAACCAATACTTTCTCAACTCTTTCCACAATTCTGAAGTTATATCATGTTATCTCTGCAATAAATCAGAATGTTTCATTTTTATTTATCTGTTAATTTATATTTTACTATTTTGCATTCATTTAAAGGCTAATTCAGAATTGAAATAGTGTTTTCATATCAATTTTAACTATAATACCTAGTTGTCAGCACCCACCAGCGAAGTTGGTTCAAGAAAGTCAAATATTGCAGCATTATGAGAAGGTATTCAAGCATGACTTGAACTTTCTTGAAATTGACTTGGGTTTTCAAAATATTAAAAAATGCATCTTTAGATATAATCTATTTTCTTACCTTCATTTTTGTAAAATTAAATTAAATATTTGTTTCAGTAAGTATGTGATATATTAATTTCATTGTTCATTTTTTTGATAATTAATTAGAAATGGAAATTTTAATATTAAAAAAAAAATAAGTTTATTGCTTGAACATATTTTTTATAAAAATTATTTTACTCATATCCAGAAGGCTAAAAACAAATGCTTTGATTTCCATCTATTACTATTTTTTCATTATTTGCAAAGTTGATATACTATTTTTAAGATTACTTTATAATTTTAAATTTATATTTATAATTTTTTCAGAATTTTAAAGATTTAATGATAAAAAATTTATTATTCATCATAAATAAAATAGAAACACACAAAAAACAATAGCCTACAGCTTTGTTAAAAAAATAATGTTTGAAAAATTAATACTCAATTATATCCCAGTTTACTTAATATTGTTCAGTAGCAAATTTTTTTCTCTCCCCCAATTATATCCCAGTTTACTTAATATTGTTCAGTAGCAAATTTTTTTCTCTCCCCAAATATGCCATTTGACAAGCTTGATTAATCAATAGATGCTAGATGGCAATACTTAACAAATTCCATTTCAATGCTATCCTATCTAATATCTCTAGACTAGTTGACAGCATATAGCTTCAATCAATAAGGATTTTTCAGATGTTGTTTTGTGCAAATTGATTTTCAAATCTAATGCATCTTTCACTACATATTCAAATCAAAAAGTCATAAGCTAGAGACTAATCCAGGGATAATGGATGAAAGAATATTAGATATCAATTTATTAAGCACTATCAGGTAGTATCTATTGATTATTCAAGCTTACACAAGATAGCATCACTAGAAAGTAAATAAAAAATTTCTATTTAAAAAAAAAGGATGTGGCAAATGAATCAGATGTACAAAGAAAGTGGAAAAACAGACTTCTTAAAATATTTTATTGCAAACTTCATGGTTCTGCTAGGAAAGGTAACACTATTTATGTTTCAAAGATTATCATAGCATTCTAAAAATGCAACAGTCTTTGTTTTACTGAAATGATGTAACTGATAATAAAAACAACGGAGAGCTACAATTAGATGGTATTAACATTTTTTGAAAAATTAAAATTTATTGCAGAATTTAAACAATTTTACCACATAAAATCAAGTGAAAACTAAAAGACATGTTCATAAAATAGTTTGTATATTCACTGAAAAATTCATCTGTCTTTCTTTTTTACTCGTTTTATTCTGAAATTGAAATGGTTATAGCCATTTATGTGTATTTAAATATAGATGGGATAAAATGCTTAAAATTTGATATTAAAAATGTTTGCACTTTTTAAATTGTAAATTTAGCATTAAGACTTTCTAAATAATTCAAAAATTAGGACATATATATAATTTTCAAAGTAAAAACAAATTATATGACTTCTACTTACACATTACCTTTAAGTGCTTATGTGATGATGTGATGTGATGTACTGTGGCTTCTCCTTAAATGAAGTCAAGAATATCTCAGCAATTATGCCCAGATAAACCTGTTAGCCACTTAATTTTCCATTCCCCACTCTAAGTTTCCCCATATTCTCTCCTAATACAATTCTGTCATCGAGTGTAAGCTTGAATAATCAATAAATGCCAGATGGTAGTGCTTATTAAATCTTTATCCAATGCTGTCCTACTCATATTCCCACAACAGTTTTTATCATATGGGTTTATATGAATTAGAATTTAGGATTTGGCTTGCATTCAAAACTACTTTCCAACATAAAACTTCAATTATTCAAATAGCAGCCTAAGCAATAATAAATTTGCAGAATAATCTTTCCACTTGAAAATAGAACATCCAAATTTTTCATTTATATATCTGAAAAAAGTTCCTATGAACTAAAATATAAAGCTATTTTAGAATGTCTGGAAGGGACTTGAATCTTAGTTTCTATCCTTCACATTATCAAACAGATAAAACTAAAATAATCTTTTAAAAGCAATAGCATTCAAAAAGTTTTCATCAATTATTGAGATGTTATACAAAGACAACTTCATTAGTGTCATATATATATATATGATGAATAAAAAAAACAACCATGCTAATTAGGTGAAAATTCAATTAAACTATTTTATGAAGATGATACTACCTGTAAATATAGTTATATACACCTTATATCATGTCTTTAAAAAAATAAAAAAAAACTGAAGACAATTTGCTTTAAAAAAAAAAAAAAATTAGGCTCAACATTATCCAAAACCCAACTAACCTATACATCACCTATTTTAATACATAGAGATAAACTAGGAATTTTTTCAAGCACTATGGTTCAAGTGTAAAATCTGAATTTCCAGCAATTTTCTTCTAGATTTCAACAATGAAATCAGTTTTATTGCCATTCGTAGATATTATAGAAGCTATATAAATTATGATCCAAAAATTTTTCTCAGAACATTATAGAAGTACCTTAATCTTACTTAATTGCTTCAAAACTAAAATGTAGAATTCACTTATATAGCTGTATCAAAATACAAGACATGGACAGGAAGTTGGGGTTTATCCCTTATGGGCACAATTCATGGACATTATGAAGTGATAAGAGATCCTTCTAGATAAAATTCCAAAATTTTTTCATACATAATTGCAAATAACTGTTTTAATAATTTAACATACTTAGTAAAATAATCATTAAAAACCAGTCAACATCTATACCAAAATCAATAACAATCAACAATTTCAAACTGTTGTCAAGGCAACCTCCTTTTAACAATAAAGGTGGAATACATAAACTCCAATCACCATGCTTGATACATTCGTTATTTTACTGATCTTTTTTGTTACTTTTATATGATGATTGAAATGTACATTGAATCAAAGTTTGTTTGAAAGATTATTTAAAAAACATCTTAATTCAGATTATTCAAAAATTTTAAATAAATAAAATTAACAAAATCAACTTAAAATTTCATTTAACAATAAATTTAATAACATTTCGCTGTTGTAATTTTCATTATACTATTCTAATGCAAGATAGGGACTTTTCTATCTGCTTTTAATATTTTGTGGAGAGGTATAATCATAAACTTGTGACTAAAGACATGAAAAAGATGTTGATTTTCAAGATGCATATTTCATGCTGAACCAGCACTCTTCAGTTGGCCGAGATCACAATCTCTTTACACATTTCTTTATCATTGTTTAGTATATATAGTCGATTACTACAGTTTAATATACTTCCATCAAGTGGTTTATGTCAAAGTTGTGAAGGCAGTAATTTTGACACATTAATTAAAGTGTAGTAATTGGCTGTCTACATATATCTGAACAATGATAAAGATATGTATAAGGGATTGAGATTATGGCTAACTGATCAATACTGGTTCAACATGAAATGTACATTTTGGGAATCATCTATCTTTTTCATATGTCTTTTGGTTATATGTTTACATTTTATTTCTTCACAAGGTATTAAAAGTAGATAGAAACCAATCCCAATCTTGTTTAAGTACATATATATATATTAATACTCTGCGCCTTGAGCGTTAAATTTGCCACTAGAGTGGCCTCTGCAAATCTTCAACACAAGATTACGACTTTATAAAGATAACAGCGCCCTCACTCTCATCTTCAAACTACTTTTTAATATATAGACGAATCTACAGTATTTTTATTTTTAAGTATGAAGCTGTTGAACTCTTGTTTAACAGTGAAGTAATGAAAATTACACTAAAGAAATATTATTCATTAATTAGATAATCTCATCTAATGAATAACTAATAAAAAATATTAATATACTTCGAAATTTATAATGCGTTTTTTGGTTCAGCAGATAATGATTTTTAATTATGAAATGAATACAAACTTTTTAAGTATATATTAACTTCCTTATTTTTTTGTTTAGATTTTAAAAAGAAGAAGATATTTTATGTTTCCTTATCAAAAGCCAGTAGTCATAATATGATTGATAGATAATCCATCTTATCTTTTCCAATGATTAAAGACATCCTAATATTTATACTGTATTCATGATTGAGGAAAAAATTAATAAGGATTACCAAACTTGTTAACCGCAAGACATTTCACCGACTACAGTGTACGCTTTGACTCAGTATTTAATGAAAGATTAGGCAAAAAGAAAACCTCAGTTCTTTTTTTTTTAAATCTGATTTTCATTTTGATGATTCAGACATTAGAATGAATGCTGATTAGCGACAAACAGCTCTGTACAAACAAAGCATCTAGTTGGAAAAAAAGCTTTAGGAAATAAAAATCTCAAAAAAATGAACTCGGAATTAACCCCAAATAATGAAAAACAAGTTTAGTTGAAGATAAATTTAAATTGTTTAATACACATTTTATATGAATGACAATGTTTTAATTTAAAATTGGGTTTGACGATTCAAAAATACCTTTATGATCAGTCATTTGGAGAAAACAGTTTCAACTGATAGTAGTTTGAAAAGTACTAAACTTTGACCTCCCATATTTAATTTAATAACTACGACTTCCGGTGCTAGAACGTCTTATGAACTCTCGAGTTATAAACTATGGGATTACTTTTTTAAATTTATTTAATTGCTATTTAAAGAACTACATTCTGGAATATTTACAATTTTTTAAAAAAGACCCTAATAAAACATCTAAAATAATAAAACATTTTTATAATTAAATGATTAGAAAAATATTAAATATTCAGACTATTCTATTATGATATGAATATATACCCACTTCATTTTTCTCATCCTCACAAAGTATTGAAAACCTGAATATGTGTTTATTTACCTGATTTGCCTAAATCCCCATTTCTAAATACATCAAGAGTTTTATGGAGCAATGGAGATACATCGGTGTGACATGTTTATGACTTAGATTCGAATCTAGGTTGAATAAATTTGAAAATATTTCGAACAAGTTTGGGATTTTACTTTCAGACAGTCAACCATAGTTGGTGACATGGTACAAGAATTGGGCATCGAAAAACTCCAAAGCCATCTGTGTCCTCTTTCCCCACAATTACAAAATGATAAATTTTTGTTTTCATTTATTTGTAACAAAATTTTTAATTATATATCATATAAAGATAGGAACTCAGATTTTCAAACACCCTTCAACTATCCACACTATCTCATACTACTGATACAATGACGACAGACATGGAGAAAAGATAAATAATCACCATTTCATGCTGAACCAATACTCATCAGTTGGTCCAGATTATCATTCACACACATATATTATAATCCCCTCCATTCGACACCGATCCTACACATTACATGAACAAATGTCCAGGGCACCAATTCTATTAATGAATAGAATAAATTAACAACTTTATTTTGCTTTGAATTAATGTTGAGACTCTTCTACTTGTGCCTGACTTATAGTTTAGCTCAGTGGAGGGTTATAGAAAGTTAAAAATATACAGAATATAAATAAATGAAGGAAGAAATACTATTGATGATTAAAACAAGATATATGCCTCATTTGTTAATCAACCAAATGATAGAAATCAATAAAGTTTCATTTATTCAAGCCAATAAACTATAATTTTAATTTGATTTCTTCCATCATCTAAATACACTCATAGATTAACTACAACAAAACTTTAACATAAAAACATGATAATGAATAACTCCACTATCTAGCACTTCTTAATCTAAATAGCTAAATTGATATTAATTTGCAACTAGGAAATCAGATCTCAGGGAATCTTTAATATGATTTGATTAAAGAAATTCTATTATACAATAACTTATAACTATTGTAATATAATAATAATAATAATGGAATGAATTGGGTGATGTTTCACTTGACTAACAATTAGATTATGAAGGAAATAGGGTACCTTTTAATCTCACATCATTGTCTAAATAAAAAACTGAGTATACAACCTTTTTATAAGTTTATCGAATGGTAAAGTATTTCATATAATGTTTGGATCAAGAGAGCAATATTATCAGGCTTCAGTATGTTTATTATCAAATTTACAAAGTAATGCACTTATGTTGTAATAGATATGTAGAATGTGGAAACTAGAATACGAATGCATATAAGAACAACTGGAGACAAAGTTTTAAATAATAAATAAAGCATTTATTTATATTTGAAATTAAAAAAGATATAATTAGCTCACATTGGGGCTATTTGTTCTAATCCTTAAATTTACACATACATTTACTAATCTGGGTTTGATATCTCTTTTGTTACACTTTTTTTAATCATTTATTGACTAAATGTTTACAAGACATGAATTAACAAATAAAATAATGCCCTCATATTTTAACTTCGAATATATTTAGGCTCTTAATTAACTTTAACGTCTTTTTTTTTTTTTTTTAGCAAACAACACTGGGTAATTAAATATCATATAAGGTCACAAATATACAAGTTGGAGAGGTCACACTATCAAGTATTGGGATAAAACAAATTAATAAATTAGGCTGTCAAGAGAGTATTCTTAAATAGCTCAATCAAATAATTCCTTTAAATATCTATATTTTTCACACATTCCAAATAAAAGTCATCATTCTGAAGATGATTTAAAGCTTGCAGTAAATTAACATAATATAATTCAAAATATTTAATTCCTGATGTATAAATTTAACAGTAATATACTTTCATGTCTGCAAGATTATTTGCATTATGTGTGTGTTACATCTTATGCTATAATTAAGACAAAAATGAATATATTTACATCTTATCGGTTTACTTACGAATTACTAAATAAGTGTCATAGTACAGATAATGCCATAAACCAACCAACAAATATAACACTATTTCTGCTTTAATATTCCATAAAGAATTTAATCTCATCATTTATTTAACCACCAACTACATTACATATAGCTATGATTCTATGATAACATAAAAATAAACATTAAAGAAAAAATTTAAGCACATGAGGAATAAACAAACTTCTTGGCTAATAAATCTAATGACAAATAATGAAGACCCACCTAACGTTGAGGTAAACTATTGGTGTGAAACTCAGTCCCACCACCAGAATAAAGGGGACATACACTACTCAACTTCATAAAATATCATTTTTATAATACATACATACGCAATCTAGGAATATATTTCACTCATGGCAAATACTTAGATATATTAAGGGAGAGAATTCTCAATCCCAATCAACATAGAACATATCACGAATAACTTTCTTTCTCATAACTACTCTATACATTTCATTCTATACATTGAAAAATAAATATGCACACACAGATAGGTCATTAATTCCTTTCAATTCTTTTAGCATATGGCATTATCCAAAATTAACGGAGAAAAAAAAATCATAAAAGTGAATATTTACTAATTATATGAAATAAATGCATAAGACAGACACGCATACATATACATAAGAGCATGAAAATAACTTCAAATTATATAATACATGAATAATACGGTAAAGTAAATGGTAAACTGAAAATAAAACTTTTAGTTTGTGACAAATTATTAGCTGTTTTAAAATTTTTAAATGACAGTAGTTATTGTTAATGAATTTCACCGTTTCTGATAACAATATTTATCTTTCATACATTTATCACTCTCTAAGCCAATTGCTCACTTCGAGACATTAAATAAATATTAAAAAAATATACTTCTCTTTAATAAAATACATAAAAGCGTATATATAACACACATAAGAAATTCTATTTAAATAATAATCATTTACCGGCATATTGCAACTTGCAACACGCTATTTGAGACGTTCTTGAAGTCAAGAAAATAACGTAAATTAAATAAGCAAATAAATAATGAATCTATCTATTTATGGTATATCAATGGCAACAAGAAAAAAAAAGTCACTCTTCTTTTAACTTAAAAAAAATTCACTTGCAAAGTTTCTTTTTTAACATAAAGTTTCCTGAACGACGTGAAGACAAGGACGATGATTTCAGATGAATATGTGTTAGTAAACATGGAGATAAATTCCTCTAGGATAAACATTCACAACTTAGATTTAATTTAGCAATCTCAAATGTTCTTAGCAATATCTAATTGAGTTCACTAATATAGCATGCGAGTAATAAACTTTTATAATAACAGAGATATAGATAGATAGTTTCAGCTACGTATTTGTTTGGTATTGATCATTTAATAAATTTTGGAAATTTTTTTAATTTAGCAATAACTTTAGCAGGTTTTTAAAAAGAAAATATTGGCTTCCCATAAACTTCATAAGTTAGCACAAATATAATTATTTTGGTCCATTGCTAATTAATTATTCACATAAAATCTACACTTCCTTAAGCAATAACAATTTTCTTTTATAGTAAGTCCACATACCAAGGAGAACAAAAATATATAATATTAGTGTCCTACTTGACTTAAAATAGGTATACATTAATAATTACTAGTAATTAATTAATTATTTGTAAGCCACACATTCACTTCATTAATAAAGTAATTTATAAGCATGAATAATAAACACAATTATTATCATGGAGTAGTTCAAAATATAGCACAATAAATTATATCACATCCTCTCATTTTTAACTTAACTTTTACATAATTAAAAGAGAATTGAAACTTAGAGTCTATGGTCGGTTTTGTTAAACAGTCCTGCATAAATTTCCTTAAAAGATTATAAAGTTCATACAATTACCTTAAAAGATTATAAAATTTCATTTTTTTCTTAATAATAATAGAAGACATATGCAAACAAAGTAGATTAAAGTTATCAGTATATAAATACATTTTAAAATGATAGGGTTAATTTAAAATTTAACTGAATGGAAAAAATGAAGAAAATATACCTTTTTGTATAAATTAGCCTGATATCCTTCTGTAAAGATGTATGGTAGCTAGAATTCCCACAACAAATTTTATAAAGAAAATAATGTTTAAAAATTTACACTTTGGAGTTTAACTAACTTGATTTCTGGAAGAGATTAAAAAATGCATAAAGAAGTGGCAGAAGAGAAATGAATAATATAATGGATGATATTGAATGAATGACTGAATGGATAATAATGACTATCCCTTAAATACATTTCCTTTCCATCAATCAAGATGTCATCTTATCCTCCAAAGGTTAAACTCTACCCTTTGCACCCAGTTAATAAAAGAACAAATATTCAAGAAATCTTTTCTTGAAAAAAATATCATTTTGATTTTCTAAATTAAATCAAAGCAAATAAAACAAATAAAAAAAGACAATGAAGTTTGGCTGGGATTTATAATTGGATGATAAGCATATGTTTAATGTTGACAACTATAGATTATTTTCATCAATTATAAGTAAATATATATTTAAAAAAAAACCTTGTTTACATTAATAAACTGATGAATTAATTTTCATTTTAGAAACTAAACTAATACAAATATAATTTGAAAAGATAAATATATTTTTACTGCTGATTCTGTAATTGACCAATCAAAAGTTTAGAAATTTAATTCAATTGGCCAATAGGGATTTTGAACAGAGAAAAGACTAATACCATTGACAATTTATAAATTTGTAAACTACAATTTAAATAATATTGCATTTATAGCTTTGTTTGTAAGTCAAAACCAGAATAATATATTTGTATTATACAGTACTTAATAGTCATTTCATTTTTTATTACTACTTCTAATTAAAAATGTATTATTATTTTAAGTTACTCCATTGAAATTATTTAATATGAGAACAGATTAAGTTTTATACATGTGCATTTTTTTTGTTCACAGTCCTTAGGGTCCTTGCAATCCTAAACTAATTTGGACAAAAATGGTATGTGTGTAATATTTGGGCTTGGACATCTAGATGATTGATTCTCTATACAATTATTTAAATGACACAAAAGTAAAGGTCATCTTTAAAGACCACTCGATTTGTTGGTGATAGTTTATTGATGGCCAGCATACATAAGAAACCAAATGATCCAGATAAATGACAATAATCAGCAATGATACAATGATTCCAAAACTTTTGATAGAGAATTATTTACTATTATAATTTTAGCACTTAAATATGTGCATATAGATAAAATATTCTTGATGGTTCTTATAATAGGCCCTAAGTTGATCACTTAGTTGGATGATGATTAGCTCAAATATTGTAGAGTATCTCTTTTAATTCCAATCATAAGGAATGACTAATGACTAATAATGATTAATGCTGATAATGCTTTATTTGTATCTTATATATATTACTTATAATGGCTCTCAATGCTGATTGTTTTGCTAATTTTCATTTTCTGTAACCATAACAACAGAGATCCTCATTGATGATAATATTGTGATGATGATAATTTCCACCAACTATGTATATCACTTCAGCCATCAGCATCGTAATATGTATGTGTGTGCATACATTTACAAATTTAGCAGATATGGCTGTTAATATTTTTAACTAATAAAACCATTATTTTTTTTAGAATCTAGATATCTTAATTCTTTTTATTTGAAATTTGTTGATTATATCCAGAAGTTTATTAATTACAATATTAGTTTTTTATAGTAATAGTAGATGCAATATATATTGTAACGAGACAGCGTTACATCAATATTAAATCTAGGATACATCGATAAACACACACACACCAGCAAGCAACATAAAACACTCGTAACTTTATTTCGTAATTAGTAATAGTTTTCTTTCTCTCATAAATACATTTTATAAAACACATTGATAAAATGCAGACGGTAAAACGTCTAATTAAATGATTAAAGCCTTTAGATAATAAAATTAATAACAAAAAATAATATGCTTTCCTAAAGAATAAAAAAATAATACGCAATCCTAAAATAATAAAAATAATTATCAATCAAAATCACCACGGGGAATTAGAAATGTTTATTTTAGAAATATAATTTTAGCTAGAATAAAACTTATAGAAAAGATTTGAGGAAAAGATAAATGCTCGACTTCTAAATTTAAAATAACTTGTATTGTTCTAGTAAAACACACGCACACACGCATGCCTTCGAGGTGTGAAGGAATAAGTTGGTTGAGTGAGATTGCTAAATGAGATTGTCCCAAAATAAATATTGCCGTTAGCACAAAGAGTGAGTGAGCAGGTACCTCAAACGCGGACCTGAACGACAACTCCAAGAACAGGGAACTATGGGGGTAGATTGGATCCTAAGATATGGATCAACCCTTATAAATACTAGTCGAAACCTATTCATTAATTAATTTGGAGATTGATTTAGAAAATTAATCAATTAATTTTGGAAAGAGTTGTTTGGATTCAGTTCGATTCGATTCATTTCGATTAATACATTTTCATTATTGTTTTTATTTTCCAATTCTCAGTACGCTGAATTACCACCTGCTCATTTATTCCGATGCTTATGCTTTTATCTAAAATTAGAATTGTTCTGAATTAGCTTGGTTATTCCGCAATACTTAAAATGATCATCATGAAATTAATACCAAGAGCGCCGACTGTCATGAGGGGCTAATCAACCCTTCAGTGACTGATCGGCGCTCCGCTACTGAAATATCTCCGAAGCTATGAAATTCTGATAACATCGCCATGTTAAGTGAATGCTCCTAATAAAAGAAATGTTCCGTGAAACACCCAAACTCGTCCAGACCAATCGACCTTCGTTGCAACCCAGACAAATCCTAGGTAAATATGTTTTTTTATTCTGTTCACTCACTCAATTAATAAACTCGTAAGGCAATCTCGAAATTAACCAACAAAAATTTACTCAACTAAATCTTAAGACTTTCCTCGTCATGATAGTTTATCTTTATTACTGAACTTTGTAAACATGAACTCTGAACTTAAGTGAAGCTAAGGAAAGATTAGATATTTATCAAATAGAAAAGAACTTTCTCGTCATTCAAATTGTGTTATGAATACTTATGATTCTCTGTGGGCGTGAATGTATGTGCGCGTGTGTAATCAATCAATTAGTAATATTTTGTAATAAATAAATTAATAATGTTTCTTTTCATATTTAATAAACTTGTTCAATATCTTATCAAGTCGAGCATATCTCAAATCTTTTCACACACAATCAAAACCGTAGTTATTTATTCTTTGATAACTTATCTTTGAAGTAGATTTAGTCAATTTTAATTTTCATTTAGTTATTTTATTAATTATGTCACCATCGTGCCGTAAGTCACGATGTTTCTTATTTCCCTTAGTTAAGATAGATTTAAGAGCGGGCGGGTCTATAATCAAAATAAACGTCAATAAATTATGTTATATACAATAAAGCGGGGGGATGAACTTGTAAGCCTTGTGTTCGGGGCGTAAGCGAACAACCTCATAGGTCAGTGATAACCAATAAACGATCCTTAAGCCGTGATCGACTTAGTAGAAAACCTTGCTGATTTTAATTAGCGGACAATGCGTCTTCTCCGGGAGGAGTCATTTTAGAAATAAACATGTAACGACCTTGAGACACCTTATTGGTCCATGCTGGGAGTTTTGAGCTAGTGGGTGGGATTAGACTTTGAAATCGTTTTGACATGATGTAAGGTGATGCGAGTAGTTAAAATCAACTTAAATAATCGTATCTGGCGCCCCCTTATGTGGATCGTGAATAACTGTCGATGTAAGAAAAAAAATAAAGCCTTACGCTATGTCATGTTTGTTTCGAAGCCGTAATCTCGGGTTAGTGAGGGGTTACCGTTACATTGGCGCTTCCAACGTGAGGCTAGTATAAATGAAGCTTCTAAACATAAAGAAAAAGCAAATCTAGATACTAGCAAAAGCGGCCGAACTGGGAGAAGACGCGGAAATATTTATGTAAAAAAAAAAAAAAAAAAAAAAAGCTTGAAAAAAAAAAAATATATATAATAAACAAACGGAACAAAATCGCGGCGATGCTTAACATCGCAAATGGGTAAACAAAACATCGGAACCGGAGCAAAATAAACAAAACAAATAAAGCATAGCAGGAGATAAGGGAGCGGACGCCGATCGGTCGCTGTCACCATAAAACAAATAAATCAAAATAAAAGAAGAACTTATCACCAAATGGATAACAATATGGAAATCACGTGGGAGGAGACAGGGGAAAGCCCCATAACATTTAAGAAGGCCGAAGTGAAAGAGGAGGCCGAATCGGACATGAAAACCTTAATAAGAATGATGGGCCAGATGATGAAAGAGATGAGGGAGGGTAGAGAGGAACTCATTAGGGAGATCCGAAAGATAGCGAGGAGAAAGACCGAAGAGCCAGAGGAGGAGCAGGACAGAGAGGAAATAAAAATCACCGAGGTAGAAAATGAAATCACCTCGATGAAAATAGAAATCGACACGGCCAAGGCCGAAATAGAAGAGGTGAAAATGGAGGCAATAACAGCGAAGGCAGGGCTAGAAGACATCGCACAAAAGGTGGACGCGATGGACAAAAGAATGGAGGAAATCGAACCACAACGGAACGGACCGGAAAAAATCATGACCGAACGACTAGAGAAGTTGGAAGAGAGGGTCGAAAGGGAAATAAATAAACGGGAGCCAAGCCAGTCGTGGGCCGAAAGGCAAGTTAAAATCGAAACCTTCAGAGCAGGCGAGAACGAGAGCCCCATCGACCACATAGAAAGCGTACGGAACCTATTTTCGGAACCCTCGAAACCAGAACGGGACAAAATTGGTATTGCCAGCACGTACTTACAAGGACCGGCTCGGGATTGGTGGAGGACCATCGAATTCAAACCCAGATCGTTCATGGAGTACCGTGAGGAGATACTACGGAGTTTCTGGAACACCACCAGGCAAGAAGGAATCTACTTCCACATTACGAACGAGAAGTACGGCTCCAAATTGGGCGAGACTATCACCCAATTTTACTACAGGCAGGTGGCCGGTCTCCAACAGCTGCCAGCATACCATATGACAGAAGAACAGATCGTCTCGATCGTAAGACATAATATGCCAACGGACATCAGGCGGATGATGTTGAGCCGGGACGACAAGGGCATCCACGAGATGGGAAACGCCATCGCAAGATTCGAGCGAGCAGAAGGAAGGGGGAGGCAGATAGAGAGGCCCAGACCAGAGCTAGAAAGGAGGAAACTACCACCAGACCGATACTAAAAAAAGGAAAAAAAAAAAGAGAAGAACGCTGCCGGACCCGGACTCGTAACAGGAGCATGATTACTGGAGTACCATTAAGAAACCAACTAGTACTGTAGGAGAACGACCTCGGACCGGAAGAAACAAAAAATGTCGCATCGAACCACACACAAACAAGGGGGGAAGGGGGGTCAATAAACCATCGTTTCATTTAAACCAATAACTAACGCAAGAAAACTATTCACGTTAAATAAGTCAGTATTTCGAAACCATCTTCCCGAAAGCCATTTAGATCAAGGAACATCGCCCGCCGTCAACTAAAAATGTAGTAATCCAAGAAAAAAAAAAAAAAACACGAAGACTAACTAGAGGAAAAGAGAGCCGGATCACGAAAAGTACACGATCACTGTTCCTTCCCTCACCATTTTCCATTGTGCTAGGAGGTACAGAGCTCGGATATTTCGTATATTTATGTTCTAGATTGTTCGCTACCTCTTACTTGTCGTTTTTCTGCAGAGGGGACGTCGGAAAGGTCCATCCCCCTGCCTCCCATTAGATAGGCCGTAAGGAAAGGCCCATATAGAGTCGTAACCTTGCATCGCGGGACCTCGGAAATGTCCATCCCCATGCCGCCCTTCCGCCCGGGTGCCTGTACCAGATTGGGTAGGATATACCAATTATGGCACGCCGAGCTGAGTTCGTAGAGATCGAATCCGAGCCTGACCACATAACCTGCCAATGTGTTTTCTTTACGTGAGGGAAAGTCGAACCACAGGAAGTGGCCCGGAGTAAACGAGGGGAAAGTCGTGAAGTACGGTGTAAGAGAAAAAAAAAAAAAAAAAATTAAAAGTGCGAAACCTCGCATTTTGATTTTTTTTAGACGGAGCGCGGGGATATGTAACGAGACAGCGTTACATCAATATTAAATCTAGGATACATCGATAAACACACACACACCAGCAAGCAACATAAAACACTCGTAACTTTATTTCGTAATTAGTAATAGTTTTCTTTCTCTCATAAATACATTTTATAAAACACATTGATAAAATGCAGACGGTAAAACGTCTAATTAAATGATTAAAGCCTTTAGATAATAAAATTAATAACAAAAAATAATATGCTTTCCTAAAGAATAAAAAAATAATACGCACTCCTAAAATAATAAAAATAATTATCAATCAAAATCACCACGGGGAATTAGAAATGTTTATTTTAGAAATATAATTTTAGCTAGAATAAAACTTATAGAAAAGATTTGAGGAAAAGATAAATGCTCGACTTCTAAATTTAAAATAACTTGTATTGTTCTAGTAAAACACACGCACACACGCATGCCTTCGAGGTGTGAAGGAATAAGTTGGTTGAGTGAGATTGCTAAATGAGATTGTCCCAAAATAAATATTGCCGTTAGCACAAAGAGTGAGTGAGCAGGTACCTCAAACGCGGACCTGAACGACAACTCCAAGAACAGGGAACTATGGGGGTAGATTGGATCCTAAGATATGGATCAACCCTTATAAATACTAGTCGAAACCTATTCATTAATTGTGGAATTCTGGATTGATTTGGAAAATTAATCAATTAATTTTGGAAAGAGTTGTTTGGATTCAGTTCGATTCGATTCATTTCGATTAATACATTTTCATTATTGTTTTTATTTTCCAATTCTCAGTACGCTGAATTACCACCTGCTCATTTATTCCGATGCTTATGCTTTTATCTAAAATTAGAATTGTTCTGAATTAGCTTGGTTATTCCGCAATACTTAAAATGATCATCATGAAATTAATACCAAGAGCGCCGACTGTCATGAGGGGCTAATCAACCCTTCAGTGACTGATCGGCGCTCCGCTACTGAAATATCTCCGAAGCTATGAAATTCTGATAACATCGCCATGTTAAGTGAATGCTCCTAATAAAAGAAATGTTCCGTGAAACACCCAAACTCGTCCAGACCAATCGACCTTCGTTGCAACCCAGACAAATCCTAGGTAAATATGTTTTTTTATTCTGTTCACTCACTCAATTAATAAACTCGTAAGGCAATCTCGAAATTAACCAACAAAAATTTACTCAAATAAATCTTAAGACTTTCCTCGTCATGATAGTTTATCTTTATTACTGAACTTTGTAAACATGAACTCTGAACTTAAGTGAAGCTAAGGAAAGATTAGATATTTATCAAATAGAAAAGAACTTTCTCGTCATTCAAATTGTGTTATGAATACTTATGATTCTCTGTGGGCGTGAATGTATGTGCGCGTGTGTGATAAATCAATTAGTAATATTTTGTAATAAATAAATTAATAATGTTTCGTTTCATATTTAATAAACTTGTTCAATATCTTATCAAGTCGAGCATATCTCAAATCTTTTCACACACAATCAAAACCGTAGTTATTTATTCTTTGATAACTTATCTTTGAAGTAGATTTAGTCAATTTTAATTTTCATTTAGTTATTTTATTAATTATGTCACCATCGTGCCGTAAGTCACGATGTTTCTTATTTCACCTTAGTTAAGATAGATTTAAGAGCGGGCGGGTCTATAATCAAAATAAACGTCAATAAATTATGTTATATACAATAAAGCGGGGGGATGAACTTGTAAGCCTTGTGTTCGGGGCGTAAGCGAACAACCTCATAGGTCAGTGATAACCAATAAACGATCCTTAAGCCGTGATCGACTTAGTAGAAAACCTTGCTGATTTTAATTAGCGGACAATGCGTCTTCTCCGGGAGGAGTCATTTTAGAAATAAACATGTAACGACCTTGAGACACCTTATTGGTCCATGCTGGGAGTTTTGAGCTAGTGGGTGGGATTAGACTTTGAAATCGTTTTGACATGATGTAAGGTGATGCGAGTAGTTAAAATCAACTTAAATAATCGTATCTGGCGCCCCCTTATGTGGATCGTGAATAACTGTCGATGTAAGAAAAAAATAAA